>JASSUY010006008.1:0-26497 GCA_032466535.1 Forpus xanthops | reverse complement strand
TTCTTTGGATTCTCCTTCCCATTTCCCCGGGACTGGGGAAGAAAGAGGGGGGGGGGTGTGCAGAACTGTTTGAGGGGCCTCAAACTACGACAGTTGGCATCTATGTTCAGCACCTGTTTCCATTTGGATGTTCTGTACAGCTCCAGGTAGGCTCCTGTATAGCTGGATTTCTGCACCTCTTATGACCCCATCTGCCAGAATGGTCCCAGCCCTCACATTACAGAGGACACCTGGCTTGTAACAATGACCTACAAGTACTTATATTTTAGTAAGAAGTGGGCTGAAAAAGCTTGTTTCCTGTGTAGCAGTGAGCATCCCTGTGGTATCTCTGTGCTGTCTAGTAAATGAAGTTCTGCTGTTGCTTTTCTTATATTGGAGGCGTTTATAGGGACAGGTTTTTTTCTGCCTTGCTGCTTATTTTCATAAAATACTTAGGAACTAAATTCTCAGAAGCTTCTACTCTCTCAAGTCTGATTGAAGTTGGCTGGTAAATTCAAACTTATTTTGGTCAAAGTGGTCCCTAACTAAATCATGGCATAAGGCACAACTCTCGGAGGAACAAACCTTCAGTATATATTTCAAACATGGTCCCAACTGCTCTGCATTAATATATGGGAGAAGCAACATCCAGGTCATAGGTTTATATTGAACAATAATACAACAGACAATGATTGTAATAGACAGATGCAGCCTTATTGATGACATTTGCTATTTCAATCATATAAGTATAGGACTCAGGAACTGAGATACTGTTGTGTACTGCTTAAAGTATTGAGGACTTGTGAAGGAAGTTCAGTTATTACTTTAAAAAGAAATATAGCCTGAGTAGAGGGGAGAGGCATTGTAGCCTCTCAGAGGCTTACTTTTGTATTGCATTTACCTCAGATATAAATAGTTAACATATTCTTTCCCTCCTAGGGAAGCATAATAAGAATATTAAAGCTGGTTTTACAATTTTCATCCTGTATCTAAATCCTCCCTCATCTTCCTTGCTTCTTATACGAGACTTTTTGCCTGACCTTTTATACAGTACACATTACTACTCTCTAGATTTCTCTCACAAATAAACATCCCACACCTGTGAGTGGAATTTCATATGGGCAGGAAAAATTGGAACTTCTAATGGAGAAGGGTTTGTGCATGTCTCACCGTACCACCACAACTCTGAGGTGCATTGGTGAATGAATTCAAGCAGTGAGTTGAGTGATATGCACCACCAAGATGTTATATTGAGTAGACTACACTGACAAAGAGCTAGGAAATAATGGGATATGGTTCAGGTTACTGCATCAGCATTTCCTTCAAGCAAAAAATGTAGGCCACTGGATCTTTTAAGTTAGATGCCCTTATTCTCCTTTGATGGCTTCTGTAATAACTGTAGAAAGGTAGGCATTTTTTTAGGGCTCAAGAATGTGAATTAAATATCCTCAGTTCTTGAGTTCCCTTGCTAATTACAGTTAATTTCATTGCTGTGTACTGGAAAGATAAGTTTTACCCTAACAGTTAAAGGAGAGTAGAAACAACTGTTACAAGAGAAGCACAAACCAAAACTGAGGAAGTAGCAGACTCATAGCACCTGCTTCTGCTCTCTGTTAATTAGTAAGTTCTTGGGTTTAATAGCAGGCTGGCTATGTTTTAGTGCTTGGCAAAGGTGTGTTCAATATGTATTCAGGAGTGTGTGAACCAGTTTTCTGGCTCCTTTCAAACAGTTTTTGCTAGTCAGAACTGTCTGCACACGTCCTGCTAGGAAAGCTCAATGGACTTTTGGCAACATATGATGTGAACGAGTAAATGTTCTCAAAACCTGAGGTTTGTACAGAAATAATGTAAATACTATGTGACAATTACTGCAAAATGAAAATTTGCAAATCTCTGTATCTTTGGCCTGATTTTTATTTTGATATACAGAACACTGTCCTTTGCTTGTTATTTTCTTCGTGAAAAAATCTGAGTTTTTCTCAGCTGGACCTAAAATTGAGTGTAAACTTCTGATGCTGACTTCTGCAATGATGGAAGGGAAGTTGTTTAGAAGCAATAAATCAATAAAAAAATTAATCTGCTACTGCTATTTAGTTACAAACGACAAGAATGCAAAACAGTTAAAACAGCCGTCTGTGTTCACAGCAGGCTACAATAGACCTGGGTTTTTTTTCTAAGGTGAAAATATAACACCCTAAGATCACTCTTGCTTTCTCCCTCCCTCTTTGCATCTCTGAATTTGTTCCCACTTATTAATAATTGGGGGGAGAGGGGGAAAATCCTCATTTGAAACAGCATTAAATAAGCCTACTACTCCAATGAATTGAGCTGGTGCAGGAGCTGGAATTTTTTTAAACCCTTGCTGATTAAAAAAGTCCTGAACAAATACACAGGTTAAGCTTACATATTTCATTCTACAAATAATCGGCTTTATATGCCTTGCTTAGAAAAACACAACAAGCAGGCTTTGTTATTCATTCTCACTCACACGGTTAATAGGAAAGACAAGAAGTGCCTGTTTTCCACCACAGTAACTTATGCTCTCTGTACAGCTCTCTGACATCCCGGCAACTTGCCTCTACATGCTTCAGAAACATCAGCACAGAAGCTGGTGGTGATAATCCCTGGTGGGCTACAAGTACTAAAGGGTAATACCATCACACACTTGATTAGAGCTGAGACTTACTGCGTTACAAGGGGAAACGGTATACCCGCTGCCAGGAAGCCAAAGGCAGTGGGTGATGCTCACCCAGTAGGACTGTCCTGCTGTATGCTAAGTGAAGAGCTGATCTTCTGTCTGCATCAGCTGGTTGCCAGCAGTTCTCTGTCATATCGTCTGACATGGATCACTAGAAGATGCTGCAGAAGACAAACCAAGTAACTACTAGAGGACAGTGCTGAAGGAGACCTTGAAAGTAAGAATTAGAAACACATCTTCCCACACATATATATGCTGGAGGCAGATCCTTTGCTTAGGAGGAGTCTTGTGTCAGTAATCAGCTGGTAGTACATGACCCAAGCTGTCTAAATTTGTCATGGGAGTAGAGGTGTCAGAAAACAGTGTGCCTGTCTGGTGTAAGATACGATGCAGGAATGGGAGCATCAAGTTCAGCTGACTATTTACAGTTTTCTAGAGACCAGGAGCCTCTGAGCTTTGGAGTGGTAGTCGCTGAGATGGAGACAAAAGTGCAGCTGGGCATGACAATTAATATGAGTTCCCTTCAGTCTAATATACATCCATTCCCTTTTTGTACCTACAGCAGTATGTTTTATACCATGAAAGTTCACCCTTCAGTCTCAGACCAGGAGGAATGGTTGGTTTTCCTATCCCGCTCCCTCTCAAGCCGACCACCAGACCTGGATTTTTTGACACATGAACATGGATGGACACAGCTGAACTAAGGAAGAAAGTCATATTAGGAGCATATAGCCGAAAGTATTTTATCTCTATTTTTCCTTATCCCTTTCTCTTGCTACATTCCTCTATAGGGAGCAGCTTCCCTTTGCAAGAGGATATGTTGTGTTGGCTATAGCTTTTGGAGTTGTCTTTTCCCTTTCAGACCACAAAAGCGACTTTTTGACTGCACCTGGAAAATAGGTGCGAAGCATGACCAAACTAGAGGTGGGGCAAGCAAGAATATCATCTTTCTCCTAATGCCAAAGCTGTTTCAGAAACAGTACACCTTGGGTAAATATAAATTTTCCTCTCCAGACCCTCCACTTATTTTGGTGTTCTGAGAGCTGAACATGATGGAGATAGAGCAGAAGGGCAAGAAAGGCTGCAAAACAGTTTGGTGGTATAGGACAATCTTTCTTTTTTTCTTCTCCCTTTGGGAGCTGCTTCTGTGGAAAACTGTGGTGCAGGTGAACCCATATCGGCACTTGTGGAACACTATGGGTATAGTGATGAATGTCCTTGAGGAGTAAAGGTTTTCTTTTCTGCTGATCCCTAATTCTTAAATACACACATTCAATGAGAGAAGACAATATTATCAGTGTTGCAGGACTGGACTGTGGTGAGCGTAACCGCTCCCAACACAGAAAACGAAGGCTCCCGGGAGCTATGGTTCTTTATATACATAGTTAACACTTTCCACCACTTTATTTCCTCAACAAAATGAGAATTATGTTTTTCCCTTCCCTTAGGGAATACCTTGCAAATTCTGCTTGTCAGGGCTTGAAAGGTAAACTGATAAGGAGGAATATGAAATGAGAATTTCACCTGTCCTCAAAACCATGTGAAGTTGGGGACAGATGCTCTCTTGTCAGGCAGCAATGCATTGCTGAGTGGGAGCAGTGAAGCCAAGAGTCTCAGAGCAGACTTCAAGAGTCCTTTTCAGTCATCCACGTCCTACAAAACGCTTCTTTGTACTTTTTTTTTTTTTCCTCGGGGGATGATGGGGGTTGGGGGAGACAACCACGTACTTTCCCAAATACCCACTAGATGTCAGTGTGCTCTGCCTGTTCAAGTGCCTCCAGCTCCTACAGCAGAGCCCGTTGCCCTCCCTAGTGCCTGCCGGCATCCACCAGCTCCCCTGGGTGCCGATCTCGGGGCAGGGACAGAGGGCCGAGCGGCTAGAAGGTGCTCCAGAGCTGAGCTCTTCTGTCACGAAGCTCCTCCGGTTTTCAAGGAAGGAAATTTGGGCAGTTGTGTTGGCGCCGTCGGGAATCAGCCGCCAGGGTTGTCAAATGGATGGATGCGTAAAGACGTGGTGGTGCCTTGGGATGGCTGAGTCTCATAGATGCACATCCTTTCCTAAAGAAATGGAGTTGAAATGTTAAATTGCCTTGAGGGTGCTGCAGACATTGGTATCTGAATTTGAAACTTGTTTGTTTACCACAAGGCCGCATCATCATGAAGCTTTTATTAAATGACATATCCAATATTCTTCTTGAATACAAGGCTATAAATTTTCACTCTGTTTTACGAATGCCGCCACCAGTAAAGACTCTTTAGGAAGTGCCAAGTCTGCAAAAGGCAGATCTTTGCATTAGCCATTAAGCTCCTTATCCTTGCCTCCTTGGAAAGGTCATGGATGTTTCAGCTTGATGCGTTTGGTGCAAATCATTTCAAAGAGAGGAACCAGCCCAACATTGAATCCAGATGTGGGTTCAGAGTCACCCAGCCTCACTGTCCGTGCTCACAGCTGTTGGAGCTTTCCTGATCCCATGTTCTGGGCATATCTCAATTGCAGACATTTCATTCTTGATTTATTTAAAAAAAAAATAAATCCCACTGCCACTCTATCATCAAGTTTTGGCAGATCTATAAAAATCTTACATGGTTTCAAGGGGCTGACTCTTGCAAAGGATAGCAATATTCCTGAAGTTTAGTATTGAACAAAAAAACACTGGAACAAACTGTTATAGGTGATGAGGCCAGAGAGAATGCCTCCTTCAGATGTTTGATGTACATCTGAACTGGAAGCTTGGCAGAGTCTTCACAAAGTCTAAACAAGTAGGTCAAGCTTTTGAGCATTTATCTATTTTATTTATTCTGTGATGGATGTACAGGGCTAGCATGAGATTTCCTTTAAGGGAAATACAGATCTGTTCAATGTAAAGCAGATTAGTTGATGTAAATTAAAACTGAAATGCAGGAGGGAACCCAGCAACATCTTTTACTAGCATAAGCCAGGTATCCACCCTATTGATCTCAACATTGCTCAAAACAGTATTAGGAAAAATTTCTTAGCTGACTAGTCTTACTGAACTGTGCAAGAGTCTCCCCAAGGTGATGCACTAGGTCCCACTGCCTGACTCACTGAGTACTGCAGTGGACAAACCACTCACAAACTTGGGAAGCAGTTCTGGGTTAGCAGAGGTGGACCAGATGGTCTAACAGTCTTCTTCTGTGTTTTTTATATGTCTCTAAATCTGGATTCAAAAGCTTTATGTTTCAGCAAGCAGTGGAGGGATATGATCAGCTCTTTCTTGAAATACTCAATTTACTGTACTCTGAATCATATAAAACTTTAGGAAAGAATAATTCCTTAAGATATATCATTAAAGTTTGTTCCTTCCATGAGGCATAGAAATCTTCTGCCCATCATGAGACTGACATGTTCATCTTTTTGAACTCTGAAGCCTTTTTTATGTGTGTGTTACTAGCCAGGCAATGCACATGTACAGTAAAAATGATACAATATTTTTTGTTCCTAATGTTGTTGTGACATGAGTTTTCTCTGGGGATTTTCCTGCAGGGGAATCCTGCTAACTATGTAGGCTACAGATGTTGACTTACAATGTCCATGAAACAGGATATACTGGAATAGGTATGAATAATCATAACAATAAGTCACAATTGTTTGTAAGGTCAGGAACGGACAAAGTCAAGCAGGAGAAAGAATAGTAGTAGTTTTCACTGTGTGGAAGGACTAATGCTTTTGTGACCCAAGGCAAATCATCTGCTCCACTCTCTAGCATTGAGACCCAAGCTCAGATGACTTCTCATTAATTGCCCTTGGGTTGTTGCCAAAGTGGAATTTTCTGCTTCTGAAAACAAATTCCAGCTATTGCCAAGAATGGAGGTTAAAATGGAGAATGGAGGAATTTCACAGCCCTGTGGAGTGCTAGTCAGCCAGCAACAGGGGTGCTTAGGAAAGCTACTGGAGGGCAGAAGCTTATCTAATGGCTGAAGCACAAATATGTGGATTCTGGGGGGTTGAAGAAACTTTATTTGAAACTCTTTAGCCTGCATATTTGACTAGAGGACTTGCTAGAGAAAGGGTTCTCCTGGAGACATTGCACGAGAGCAGTACTCTTCCATTGTACATTCAGTTGATCTGTTTTGCATCTTAATGGTGGTCCAGGAAAGTCAAAATCAGCTGAAACCAAGTGGTTTGGAGAGAGCTATGTTGCCTGAGGGCAATGACTGGGAGGCAGGATTCCTTCTCACATGGTAAGCTTGCACCTTAGCCAAGGAACACTAGTTGAGTCCTGCCAGTGGTGCCCTGCCATCTGTGCCTATGGAAGTTGGAAAGGGGAAGGGTGCATGCACATGGAAACAGCTGCTTTTAAAAATCTCTAAAGTAACTCTTTATGGGAGAGACATACAACATGTTGAATGCCATGAGAGGGGAAGAATAGAGAAACTAAGCAGATCTCATGCATAAACTCTCTATTCATGTTCTCAGATGTCCATCCAGGATCTAACATCCTTTAAGGACTTAAGAGGTTTTTATTTCCCCCAGGTTTTTTCACCCTTTAATTTGGATTCATTTACTTTAAAATAGGCAGATAAGGCATCATGGCTCATTTCCCATTATGCCCTCCCTGAAATGTTTCTTGGAACTACCATATCACTCTCTCTTAGAAAGGACACATTTGACAAACCTTGTGCAGCACCCTGTTTTAATCTGCTCTTGTCAAGCACTACTTCAGTTAGTCAGAAAGATCTGAAAACCCTTTGTTTCCATGAATCCCAGGTGAAGGTCCCTGACCTCCATGCATGTGTACACAAGAATGGGAGGGTTGTGTGTGTGTTTGGAGTGATTTTAATGCTGAATCCAGTTGTAAAGCAGGCAAGCTCAGTAAGTTTTGCAGCATATTAGTTTGAACCTTCAGTTAACAGTAATGGAAATAGCGGCATTCACCCTGAGACTTCTCTCTTGCTGTATAACAGCCAAATAATCTTCACAGATGTTTGTTGTTTGACTTCTTTCAATCCTTCTGTTTTTTCTACTAGCTCCAAGCATGACTTGCGAATAAGTTCTTAATGTCACCTTTGACCTTCATTTGTTCAATTAATTAATGCACAGCTACTTTTAGTGAGGTGAAAGAAAAGGGTCTTGTGGCAGGGAAAACAAAAGGAAAAAGTGCCATTCTGCTATATGGGGGAATGAAACCATTTTCTATGAGCTAATGTGTGATCCTTGAATGTCCTTTCATATCCCTGGTTTGTTGCTGACTCATTCATCTTCCTCACCAAACAGCACTTAATCTTTCGTGAACTCCTTTGGGGCATTGGTTAAGCCCTTATATTCTACATATATGTAATAAGCTCTGAAGATTTTGTTACCAGATATATTTTTTTTTGCAAAATGGATTTTTAAAACATGCCATTAGTGGTCTGTGACCACAGCTGTCCTTGCCCATGTTGCATTGTCATAGTCATATGGGTGACAGCTGTCAAGTAGTTGAGCTAGTCTGATGCTTTGAATAAACTTTTAAAACTAGAAATTTTAGGCTGTTCTAGGTTTCAAAGTAAGAAGAAGGAAACCTTGCCTATGTTTCCCCATGGCATTTATTAATTGGTAAGAGATGGAGAGAGAGAACAGCAAATACTGTGAAAGCAAATCTCTTCAGTTAACATTTTCAAGAAGGGAGTAAGTGGTAGAGGTCTTTTTCCACCTGCAAAGTGCCAAAGTTGCTCTAGTTTTACAATCTCTTCTTCTGCCGTTACCCGTGCAACACTAGGAGCACTGCCTTTGCAGTGCAATCTTCTCCTTGCTTGCGGTTTGTGTAAAGTGGTTCCTTGTGGTTTGGGGTCTGGAAACAGCATTAGAAGGGAGTGGGGCAAGGCAGCTGCTGGGCTTCAGCAACACTCAGTCCTGTAGAGGCTCCTGCAAGGCAGCTGCTGGGGAACATGGATGGTAGCGGCACCACATCTGGGAGACCATGTGCTTGTCAGGAAGATGATCACAAAGGAGAGTGGCACAAAGAAGGGCCTTTTCTTTCAGAAGACTACTGGCTTGGAGTATTTCACTGACTTAATTTGCGAAGTGTGAGCCCTTGTGCCCAATTGTGTGCACTTCAAGCATTTACTGCTCTAGGAGGTAAATATTTTTTTATACTACTTCTTGTTTTATGTTCATTCACTTATTCTCCACAGCCTGCTTTTCCTCTGGGAAAGGTTAGAGCTTTACATGGACATTTCCCCACCCAGTTTTTACATTCCTATTAGGTGCAACTCCAAAAATGTTGGGGTTCTTTTTTTCTTTGTGTTTAGGCTGTGTACCATCGTGGGATGCCTAGCACCCTACTTAATTCAGAGACCTGCACTGCAGCCGATCTTTGGCTTACATAGCCAGGTTTTCTTGTCCTAGAAGTGGGGTGCAGAGCAGGCTGACATTATATCTTGGTCTCACCCAATTCTTGGTAATGTAAAAGTCTAGCAGGTTGCTCCCTGGACTCTGTTAGGAGCAATCCAAAGTTCTGCAACTGAGAAACAGCTTACATGTCTCAATTCAAAATCTGCTCTCAGCTTCATGGCCTGTTTCCCTGTGCTTGTACAGTGCACCAGCAATTTTGTCTAAAAGACCTGGTGTGAAAGAATTCCAATTTGTTTGGTCACAGCAGCAGCCTGAAGTGAAAGACTTTATTAAAAATATTTCATTTTAAAGAAAAAAATCCATTTTCTTTTCCCAATAAGAGCAGAGCATCAATCTTAAAAGTTGGCTTGGGTGAAAACGTTATGCTGGCTTTACTATAGAACATAATTTCTCAAAAAAGAATACGGAGGAATATCATTTGCAGCTAAACTGAGCAGTATACAGTATAAAGTAATAATGACAATTATGAGTCCTTGGATGCAACAGAGGTTTACAGACTGTGGTGCATATTTAGTCATGTGGTAACTAAGGCATTGATTTCCTCCCTCCACAAGAATTGACAAACTGACTGTTAGGTAAGTATTGCCAAAACAGTTTTAATATCAATAGAAGTTGCCTCAGGATATCAAAACTATGAAGAAATCTGTAGGTGAAGATCCCATATGCTTTTTTCTAATAATTCAGTCTCCTTGGGGGTTATTTGAAATATAAAACCAAGAGTTTTGGATTTACTTTCTGAATAGTATTCAGTCAATAAAGTATGTTATGTTACCAGACCTAAAAGTCCTAATTGCCAACCTCAACAGGCAAACTTATGCCTGTTGAGGTTGGCAATGCCTGTTAAATACACAACCAGTCAAGCTGTATCACTCAGAAACATGAGAGCAAAGTTGGCACTGGTCTCAATATCAGTTCTAAGAATTGCAGCACTAAGATCTTCTATATTGTCTTAGTAGATGCAGTCTGTGACCAGGATTATGCAGAAGTCTCCTCAGTGAGTAATTTCTGAGGCAAAAGTTTAGATTTTTTTTTTAGGGTTATTCTTAAGGGTCTATTGAATGACTTTGAAATGTAGTGCCTGTTTTATCATGAGAGCAATCTTCCTCAAAAGTATACAGGCATGTATGAAGGTGTAATTAATGCTGTAATCACTGCATCTCTGTCTGAAATTGATAGTTACTTGTCTATTTTCTGTGGATCTTGTACAGGAACTTGCCAGTTGTATTGGTTGGTTATTCAGGACAAGCCTGCATGGCATGGCTAAAGATTTCTGAGGCTAGAGGAAGCAGGGGAGCAAAAGTGGTTGCAGAATCAGTCCTGCTGACTAGCAGGGTCAATTCCTGCTTTTCAACAATCCGTAAGACAGTGGAGGAGGAGTACAAAAAGAAAACACATCTCTGAGGTATAGCCAATAATCCTCACATTACATGCTGAAATCAAGCCTGTTTTATTGTGATCCTAATCTCAGTCTTCCACTTCCACATCTAAACATTGCACGCATGTCTGTATAAAGGGCAGCTTCCTGCACTGACCAAGGGCCAGTTACTGCAGCAGATAAGGAACACAAGCATACTTGATCTGTATTAATCTATTAACTCCACTTTCTCTTTTTTTTTTTTTTTTTTAAGCATTTAAGTCTCAACCTAAGCAGCTATTCAGACTTTCGGTGTAGTTTGAAGGTTCCTCAGACAGTTCCTCCTACAAAGACCATATTACAAACGTGAAATCTGTAATTATGTACAAAAATAGATGCTGGGCACAAAGCCTATCTCTACATCAAACTGGCGTGAGGCAGAGTGGTGTTACTGGAACAATCTCAAGATCAAGTTATAAATCATGACTTGGATCAAATTCTTTCCCTAGTCCTCAGTATTTAGGTTCGATATATAAAGGAATTTTGCAAGGACACACTGAAATTTCCTATTTATTTTTTATTAAATTGGCCGTACAATAGAATAGGAAAATTCTGGCAATTCAGAGATAAGTCCTGTTATCACCAAGGTTTCTTTATGAGCATAAATATAACTATTCCAATTAAATTTGCTAGTCATTTTCTTAGGAGACATAAATTTGAACCTTCTGGTCGATCAGACTGACAATTAGTAGGATGTAGCTACATTAGTGATCCTCTGATCATTGCCACTTAACCATGCATTGGGTCACAGCACAGAGCAGTCTCCAAGTACATAAACTGGTTTCCTTTTAGATTAAATGAAACCAGACAACATGTTCCACTGTTACTCTTAATGTTCTCCAATTATTTCTGCATATTCAATTCACAGGCCCAGATTGAAACTATAAAACTAGCCTGAAGTAAATTCCCTTGAAGCATGTGTCATCTGCACATCAGACACTCACCACCATTTTTTCACCCTATAAATCCACCATTATCAGGCCACATGCTTGCTAATGTAGATGTAGCCTTAGACTTGCAGTTTGAGAGTTTAACAAAACTTACTTGGAGAAAATTTCTGAGATGTCTTCAGATTCAGCAGTACAAAGCTCTTAGCAATGGAAACATATTTCTTTCTGAGCATTTTGTGATTTAAAACCTGCTGTTAAAATACTTAGACTTGTGCTGTGCCATTCATTGTTGGAATTTGCTGAAGATTGAAGGAACCAGATCTGAAGTTTGAGCATGTGAATTTGCAAGTTGTCTGTTTTGATGATTGATAACGTATTGCCTCCTAATGATTTCTGCTTTCCTACTGGTGCCTGAGAAGCACAACAGGATTTGAGTATGTAAACAAAGCTTAAAGGCTTGGATAGAGAGGATAAATGTCCAAAAATAGAAGCTCTGTTGTGCAAGTGGTTACATCTGAATATACTGCAATTTGATTTCTAAAACTTCTGGTGTTGTATCATCAAAATTTTAAAAGAAAAATTATTTGTAAAAGCATAAAAATTCTTTGTATTTTAATGGATAAGACAACTGGGGAGAGAAGCAGGGGGAGAATGTGGATGAAAATTAGAAAAGTAAGCACTTTATCTTATAGTAAACTTGCTAATGTAGTAAGAAACAGGGCAAAATAAGAAGACCATAGGAAAAAGGCAGAACTTAGCTGCTTTTGTGTGATTGTGAATGCAAAAGAAGTAACACCCCGTCTTGTCCCCAGTTCTTGTTGGTAATTATCTGAGGTATTTAAGAGTCGAATCTAAGCATGGTACTGAGTACAGAAGCTTTTGGACAAATCAGTCAGTCAAGTCTTTCTGACCATGTAACAACATGTCATCTTGAGCTCTTACATATGTGACATTCTCTGGTTTATGAACTAAGCAAACTGGGTAAAGCAGAAGATAGTTCAGACATGCAGTCTTTCATATCACCCAAAACTTTTGTGGCCTCCCCATCCGATATGTAACTATAACCAAATCATTTGCCAAGAAAGTGCAAAAGGGTGTTTCCTAAACACATTATTACTGTACGCTGGTTAATATGTGTTCTGTGGAGATACCATTTGTCTGCTGGGAGCTGGCTTGTCTTGTGGGATGCTCCTGCCTGTACATGATGCTATATATGCTCAGAGTCCACATTCAAAGCCTCCCTTCTGCAGTTCCTTGTTCTGCTGTACATGAATCCCTAAACAGCTAACTATACTGCAGCACAAGCCTGGATGAAAATTTTTCCTAAACTGAACTATCCAAAACAGAAGCCATTCTCAAACCATATGTATATGCAGCTGGAATATCTCTGAGTTTAAAAATAATAATAAAAAAAGGTGACAAATTGCATGTGTACCAGAAGACCCATATGCTTGAAAACCATTGCTTTGCTAAACCAGGCTTTCAGGTTCTGTTCTTTTGCCTTGCCTGCTCTCTTCCAAATCTTCCTTACGGATTCCTTAACCAATCATTCCCACATGGTGCATGCATTTAAACAACTTTCAGGATTTGCTCTCTCATACCTTAACTTATGGCAGCAGTTAGGAGTGGCTTAAGAGGTAAGATGAGTATCCAACATGCCTCACCAAAAACTTTACCAATCCTGGTTTTACCTGTTTCAGTAGGCATTTAGGTGACATTGTCAGAATCTTCAACTACATGCTCAGCAGATAGAGATGTAAAGCCATGGACAACTTTATATTTATGAACTATCACCTCCATCAGCTGATCAATCAATGTGCACTACTTACAAGCAGAATAGCCTTTAATTTACAGCCTGATTTGCCATTCACTGGAGTATTTTTAACTTTTACACATCAACTTGATCTGAAATAGAGGCTTAATTTACACTTCTATTCATGAGATGAGTCTTTTGTGAAAGCCAAATCTTTTCTGGGTAGTAGCAACAAGATGCTTTAATTTGGCCAATACTGATCTTAATAAATTGTCTGCTCAGTAAATTCAGTTCAGATTTAAAAAGAAAATAGAAAAGAAGTCTTTGATTCTCCACAAGATCTGTGATAATTTGTTAGAGTAACAATTACTACTATAATTGTGTAAAGCTTGGTTGTTCATCACAGATGTGATAATGTCACAGACCTGGACCACCCCGTCAGCTTGTCAACTTTAAAATATTACTTGTGGAATAATGAAAAATTACAGCTTCTCAGTATGGCTTTTTGATTTATGGGCAGTTCCTCAGAGATTGATTGGTTGTTTTGTTTTGTTACCTAGAATGAGTGATGAATATTTTAAAAAATACTTAATGTTGGATCCAGTGCAAATGAGATAATTTTACAGTGACTTGTTTAGTTGTTTCCAGAATAATTGGACATTATTACCTGCCCACCATGCGTGAACTATAGGTCTCTGGAGGGGCTAAATAGCTTCAGTTGATGTTTCTTTAATATTTCAATGTAGTTCATCTGCACTGTTCATACAAGAGGTTTTACCAGATGGTTAACCAGCCCTGTAATGACATTTCCCATTTTCCATCTATTACTCAGTAATGGAAAACCATACAGTTTGATTCGCTTTTCAGTGTAACTTATGACTGACTCACTTGTGTACCTGTACTAAAGAATCATAACCAAGTGTCCCAGTGAGGTAAAATTGAAAGAGGGTTTGCTATTACCTTGAGTAGGACCAGTACAGATATCTACAACATCGAAGCAAATAATTTCTTTTTTTTATGATGTAAGAACAAACTGGGTTTTTTAAGGCTTTTGCTGAGATAGTTTGGCAAATAAGACAGTCGGGTATCTACCCTGAGAAGATTTTTTTTTTGTCTTAATCAACGAAGAATCCATTATGACTTGAAACTGCTTTAAAAACTCTGCCTCTGAAAGTGGATATGACAAAAGTAGTAATAGGTAACTGCAAGGACATGAATAGCTGACTTTCATTTCTGAAAAACGTACTATTCAATTCCCAAATGTCAAAACAACGCTCTCCCCTCTCCTTTGGCTTCCCTGACTCACCTCTGTTGTTTCAGGCCCTGCATGGCAGCCTCCTAGAAACGAAGAACCACCTCTGGGCATTGCCCACAGCAGGGACCCACCACTGTTCTCTGTCTCAGCAGCAGCAGACACATCTAGGAACAGAGGTTGACTTGCCTTTGGTGCTTTTTGGGCAGGGGGGAGGTGCGGGCAATATGTAAACCGAAGTTACCTATAAATCTACCAGGCAGCATTTAGGTTTTTTAATAGGTTTGGGTTTTTTAATTTCTATAGAGTTTCATTATTCTGCTTTTACAAATGGATCTTTTAGATACGCAATGGCCTTGTGTCTGATAACCTAACAGTATTTTATTTGTTATCAAAGATCTTCAGCATGGATTAAGTAGCAGGAAAAGGCTGCTTTTGAGACGGCATTCAGAAAACTGTAGTTTCAAGGCATAATCTTGTCTGTGTACTGTCAGAAGTTGCACACCAGGAGATGGATCTATAGGCAAAGGCTTTTTTCTGTTCCTGCTATCCTTGTTACTCTTCTTTGAATTTGCACTCCTCTGGTTTTCTGTATTTGGTCTCTATACGGTTTCCAGTTACACCTTGTTTTTTCATCTCTGGGCTTTTTACATTGGTTGAAGGCTCCTACACCTTTTTTCTTCTATAACACTCCAGTTTTGCAAACTCTTATATTTTCTATTTGACCTATTTCACTTGTCAAAGTGAAGAAAGATGCTATTGCAGCAATCAACTGCCTTTGATCTGTTGGCAACAGGTCTGAGGACTAGATAGTGGAAAGGAACCAGGACTGAATCCCTGGGATCCCAGAGTCCAATCTCCCACAGTTACAAAAAAATGTGAATTGGACACTTCTGAGAGCCAAAAAAGGCATTACTGCAAGGCCCAAAATGCTCCTCATATATAATTAGAAGAGACATGTAGCAACTTCAGGTATTACAGCATGTCTCAAGAAGAGAATGAGGACATCACCAATGTCTTAAGACACTGCTTTAAGTCAGGAAGCTTCCAAAATCTGAAGAAGTGGACCATGTATTGAGCTGGCAAGAGAGAGAACTCTTCAGGAGGAAGCCTTCCTCCTTTCTGGATCTTGCCCAAGTTGCTGGGTTTTATCAAGAGCTCTCCACTTTTTAGTAACCTGATCTTACAAAAATCTTTTGTTCTAATGTTTCTTCCCTGGCTAATGTCTGTTTTGCAGTGTGGCTACTTGACATGTGAATTGCACTTCTATCCAGTTTTCTTTCTTTGCTCATTAAATATCTGGCTTCTTAGAGTTTTCTTGACTTGAATCTTTGGGATCTTGCTGAGCACAGCTATCTGTAGGAGTCTTTGTGATAAATGCATATACTGGGAATCATTCTGTTATGACAACAAGGGAATGGGTGTGGGATGACTGCTGCTTAGTATTTGAATTGCGCTACTTTCTTTTTTTTTCCATCTGTGTTATCTCCATTCCCGTCTTCTCCTTAAAGACTCTTCTGGCCACAACTACCTACTTATTGCGTGCATTTTACCAAATGCCTCATTGGCATCTTTAAGTGTTGGTGAAGTCTGTTATGAAAATTTGACATGGTAGAAAGCAAAGAGAGGAGAAGATCATATTCAGAGTTGCACCATATTATTTTGATGTCAGAAAATTGAACTGAAAGACCCTTTTTCTACTTTTCTGTAAAACAACAACAAAAAAAATAAAAGCACATTTTTATTCATAAAAGAGGCTGCTTCTTTAGCTGGAAAGAATTTTTCCCCGCTCACTAGGAATATAAATAATTCCAGCAGAAGAGAACAGAGAAGCCACATTAATCATGTATGTATGGATATATTTTATTTCAAAATTATTTTCTTAAATCTAAAAAACATTCATGGCTGTCTTATTCAAGTACAGTAGTTTTCATAATATAGTGGACATATATAAGTATTTATTTCTTTCCTTAGAGACTTGGGTTTTAAAGCATTTTTCTTTTTAATATCCAGAATTCATGTAAGGTTTAGGATTGACTTAGGTTGAAGCCATAATTCTTAAAATGCTTGTACATATGCTTGACTTCAGGAATGTAAGTCTCTTTCAGTTCAATAGAACAACTTTGTCTGAGTTGTACTCTTAAAGATCAAAGGCTGAACCTAACTTCCAAGTAGAAGTTACAAACATTAGTTATAATGATCTAAGCCATTAAAAAAATACTAAATTAGCCTTTTTAAAAGTTACTGTACTTTCAACCAAGTAAGACAGGATAAACTATAGGTGATAAGTGGAGCCCAGGTCTGTGCTGGTCCTGTGACTTACTGCTGCATGAAAACCAGTTTTGCAGAAGTGGGAGGAAAAGAAGGGCTATGGAAACCAAACAGGATGGCAGAGAATGGAAAAATGCTGATTTGGTGAGACTCAGAGTGTTTCCAACCCTTTCAAGTGAGTTTTAGTCTCCAAAAAGAGGTAGAGAACTGCTGTACACATAACATTCCTTACTGATAGCTCCTTTACAAGATCAACTTTGCCATATTTATAAAAGCTTCAGCAAAGATCCCATTGCATCCACTGAGAAGTGTCAGTAAAATTTCATTTTGACTTGAGAAAATTGCAAGGGCTTGATAGCCATTTTTCAGAGGTGCACAGTGTCTTGGCTGTCTTTACCCGCACTGTACCTCCAAGCAAAGCAGGATGGCTATACAGCCTCTGTTTAGCTCTACAATGAGGATGAGGGATGTTTCCAGAGGCACAGAAGGGATTAAGCAGACAATTACTGCTGGATGCCCCTGGTAAAGAGGCATCCTTTCCTCTTTGTGTCAATCAGAATTTTTCCATCTGCCTTTTCCACAGTGACAGAGCAGTGAGGTTATCAGAGTTCATGTTCTTCTGGTGAAGAAGTTTAGGGCTGATTTAAGGGACAGGGGCGCTGGAAAATTTGAAAACAAATTAATTTCCTGTGGAAATATGTTTTATGTATTTGTGAAATACCAGGACCTGAATAAGTTTCTGGTTTTAATAAAAATGTTTAGAGCTTGTTTTTTATTTATATAAGTTGAAGAAAATTCAGCCATCTCCACAACTGTCCTGAGTTCAGCAGTAGCAGTCATTTTTCACCTTCTTAGTAGCTGCTGCAGTGCTGCATTTTTGGCTTTCAGCCTGGGAACAGCACTGATAGCATCGATGTTTTTAGTTGCTGCTAATGTTTTGTCTGACCAAGGGCTTTCTGAGACTCATGCTCTGCCAGGGAGGAGGGGAAGCCAGGAGGAAGCAGAGACAGGACACCTGACCCAAACTAACCAAAGGGGTATTCCATATCACAGCATGTCATGCCCAGCATGTAAACTGAGGCCAGTTACCCAGAAGGGCTAGAGCACTACTTAGATCAGGCAGGTTATTGGTCGGCTGGTGGTGAGTGGTTGTATCCTCTCTCCTCATTATTTTCCTTACCACTGTTATTATTGGTGGTAGCAGCAGTGGTTTATATTATACCTTAGTTACTGGACTGTTCTTATCTCAACCCCTGGGAGTTACATTCTTTCAGTTCTCCTCCCCATCCCTCTGGGAGCCGGGGGAAGAAGAAAGTGGGGAGTGAGCAAGCAAAGATGCATAAACCATGGCAGCAACAAAGCATCTTCTCCATGTGACAGATCAGATGGAAAGTTTGACTTCTCAGATGGCATCCAGGGATTTTGCAGTAATGGATGGTAATTTCAACTGCTCTCCCATGGAGATCTGAGCCATACAGGGAACATGAAGGAAAGAAAGGCTCCAGAAGTAGCTACTGAGCACCATGCTTTGTGGTGGAAGTGGGAAGGCTGCAGAGATACAGCTAGAAGGAAGAGTCACTGGACATAACTGAGAGAGAAGTCAAGGCTAGAGGAAGAGGAAAAGCTACTGTAAAATCGTGCTGCAGCAGGAGAATATCTGAAGGAGCACTGATGAGACCACATCAGCCAACAGTTACTCTCTGGGATGTCAGTGAAAGTCTGGAGTAGTGGCAAATATCCCAAAGTATTCTCTGATTTGTCTAATTGCTGTAGCCTTTATCAGTAACTATGTCAAATGTATTTCAGTCTGTGAAGAAAGAGATAAATGTTATATCCTCAAATCACAGCAGTAAATATTTTCTCTACTGCCTTTATGATGCGCACAGAGCCTTGGTATAGAGTAGGATGATGTGCAAGTTTGCCATTTTCTTGCAGGGGACTCTCTGAGATGGGTTTTTTGTCAGCTCTTCTCCCACTGCCACTGCCCCTAAGTTACATTTATTTAGGCATCTAAACTACTGAAAACTGTTTTTCTTCCTTAACATTTGCAATGCAGTGTGGGTGGTATAAGATTTTTAATGATACAGGACATACAGTACTGTACTCCACAGGAGTACTGATGTCTTAGTTCTTTTTTAGAAACAACCAAATAAAACTTGGTGAAAAATGTATTCAGTCTATTAGCTTTCCCACTTCCTAAATGGCTGTTATTTTGCAATTACTTAACACTTGTTCTAATTTACTCAATAAATATTTTAGTGTTTCTTACAGTCATGGGCTTTCTTGAAGAGGTTGCTACAGACTTGCAGTACTTCCTATTCAAAATTTAAAGTCTACAGAGCAGTTGAGACTTAGTACATTATTTAATGTATATTCTTTGCAACATCACTAAGCAAAAGCAGTTTTTCAATTCAAGGTGGCAAATGAAGAACAGAAACCTCTGAAGGTTTTCTTCTCCTGAATAAAGAAATGTTTTTCTTTCTTTCTTTAAAGGTAAGTAGTAAAAAAGAAAAAATAATCAACCAAAAAAAAAATCAACTGAGGTAGGCATGTACTAATGTAGATTTAAAAATTAAAAGCACAAACTTTCCTTCTACATCTTTCAGAGATTTAGTTACAAAAGTCACTGTAAGGTTTGTAGGCTAAAAGCATGGAGTTTCAGCACATTTACAGGGAAAGAGAGTGTGATAAGAGTAATGACATTGTTTCTGGCTCCTCCCTACCCTGCTTGAAAACCTTGTCTTGGCTATGCAAGTTCTGGACCATCATCTACCACGTGGAAGCTAAAATTTACAAAGCAGACTTTAGGCTGGCGTGAACTGTCATGGTGCCAGGGAAATAAATGTGGTTTTGACAGTCCATATTAGCTGAGTCTGAGCTCCTATTTTGAGGTATAAAATTTGGGAATGCCAAAATGCAGAAGTGAGGAAGATGATGGAACCTCCTTGCACCAAGTTGTTGCAAAATTCATCCAGGCTCAGAAATAGATACTTTCTATTTTAAATTGTGGTTGTGCCTGAAAACCCTAACAGACCAAGGTTCCTGTTTCTAGCCTGCATCTGCAGGTTCTCAGAAACAGCCTTTGCCTCAGATTCTGTGGTGTAAATACAAGATAAAATATGGGAAAGATAGATAAAAAGGCACAGTTTGGCACAGTGATTTCCGCCCTTCTTTGCAGCAGGTTATCATCAACTCCAGAAGTCAAACCTGGTCTTTAGACTGGTGACGCACTTATGTGTCATGTTGCGGACTAAAACTGTGTACTACCAAAGCCATATCCAAAGCCTATTGGAATAGAAATGAAAAAAATGCTTAGGTAATTGTATTTTTGATCTCTCATGTTTTTAAAAAGACATTATCTGGGGGCATGAGAGAACAGAATATCAAAATTATTTGTGTAAAGAATAGTTTTCTTTGGCTTTTTTATTGCAGTCTTTAATAATTCTGAAAATACAGGTTAATTCATTGTGTGAATGTGTTCAGATCCTGAAGTGGTAAAATTGTATTTTAAATGCTGCAAAATGAGAAAGATATATTTGGTGCTGAAATATGAATGGAGGAGAAAAATCTCTGAGTTCCATTCTTAAAAGTAAGGTGAGATAACTAACTGAAGGGTTAGGTCCCAAATAAATATTTCCTGCAGATATTTTGCCAGGGGTTTCTTTCCCCAGTGTAGAAGTAGACTCACAACACACTCAGCAGAGTCATTGATGCAACAACATGTATTTGTTCTTCAGAGTCATTTTGGTTTTCACTCCTCATTGGCAAGGTGAGAAAGGTATTCTTGTAAGCACACACACACATAGATCCCTAAATAAATTGTAACTGTTTGAATAATTTCTCTTGGAATTCCTATGTCAGAGCAGACCAGATTCTCTTTGTCCATACTCGTTCTGAGGGTGGTCAGGGGTTGACAGCATGAAGAAGTTGCAAAATGTCTTAGCTCAAGCTGTTGATGTAGTCACAGTTCCTTATTACTTCGACCTTGGCTTACGTCCTGTCATACAAGACTTTATATGCCTTCCAAAATGCAGAAGTCCTCATCAGTGCACCTCTGACTGCTTTTATTATTGATGTAAATCACAGGTGACATGCTGAATGGGAAAAAAGAAATAAATAAAAAGAGTGACTCTAAATTATAAACAAGTTAACTGGAAAGAGGAGGAATAAATGAAAAGCCTTCTGGTCCAGGACAGCATAGGGACTGTTCTGCAAGTTGCTGATTTTTTCCTGAAATGATGAAGTGTATCATTATGAGGGGAAGAAGCTAAAACACCAATACAGGGAAGAAAGTGTTTTCTATAAAGTATGAAGAATGGCAGGTAGCTGTATTTTGACAGTGTATTTTATTATAGTAGAAATTGTACTCTTACATTAGTTCTTATGAAAGTTCATCACTCTAACACCACTACTGTTCTCAGTAATCTAAGCAGCAGAACAATCAATGTGTTTAACAGCTGTTTTAATAATTTTCACGAGTTTTTGATTTTCTTTTCATTCTGAAAAAGAGAAAGTGCTGCTGTCCTGAAAATATCTAAGATCTGTTAATGGTAAAAAATGGGATAAATGGCAAAGTTACTGCATTCATCAGCCAACCACCCCAAAACATTTGCAACTGATTATGTATTTCAGAACCTGGCTGGGAGTCATGAGGTGCCTTGTAAGCAACTTGCTGTATTGTGCCAAATGTAGGAAAACTAAAAGATACTTCTGAAACATGAGAAAAATACTTTATTGTTGTTGTAATAATAATAATAATACAGAGGTATGGAAATAGGTTTTGACTAGTAAGTCATCCAGGGAAGATTGCAAAGTTGCATAAACCAAGACCATAATAAAAATATCTCATGTATGCACCATTTCCTATTTTAATGTCTACAAGTTGCTGTTAAACTGTACTCAGTTTGTGTCTCTTCCTGCTCTTGCTGGAATATTTATCTTGAGAATGAAGTGCCGGAATCTGACAACTTGTCCTAGGAGAGAGAATAGTCAGTCTGGGTTTACTGCAAGTCTCCACAAATGGTGGTCTTAGAGTTAAACACATTTTTCTTCCTCCTCTTTCCCTTTAGTGACTCATGTCTGGTATGTCTTGGCTTCTTAAAAGGGTTTACTACCCCACACATTGGACATCACGCATCCTTTTCACCTCTCTCTTACACCTTCTCTCTCCTTCTACTCACTATTGCTCTTTCAAGAATCTTGGACTCCCACTGGACTTTGTACTGTAAGTATTTTTTTCTTCCTGATGGTAGGCTGTGCCTTGCTGCATTGCCACCAGCAGTGGAAGGAGAAAGCTTACCTTCTTGGATGACAGCCCTGTATATGTCTCTCTGCAGCATTTCTTGGTCACTGGGATCTGGGACATGAATGTTTTCTGTCCTGTTTCAGAGGAAGAAATTTTTAAATTACTTTCACTTTTTATGTTGCACCCTTCCTATCTGGTGTTGTTACCAAATTATGCTGCCATTTCTAGTCCAAGAGGGTGGAAGTGAGCATGGGGTATACTTCCCAATTACATTTGTAAAGAATATTTCAAGTAATATGTACAAGATCATGTGTATATTGGAAATATGTGGGATTTACACGTGCGATTGTCTCTGGGCAATTATGACTCAACTTTTGTTACCCATGATGCAAACTTTTTCCATGTAATTATCTACATCAGATGCATTTTTTAAAATGCAAGACAAAACTTTGGCTATCACTGTCTTATTTAAACTAATGTCATTAGATTGGTATTCTGACGCTGTGGTGATATACTACCACTCTTTTTTTGTTTTATTCTCCTCTGCTCAGGTACTTCTGCTACATTAAAATACTCTTCAAATCCCTCCTCATTATCTATTACTTCTGGTCCCAATCAAATTCCCATTACAGCCAATACAAGTATTTTCAGTAATATCAGAGTGCTTGGAATTGAGCTCCAATTCAAAGAGAAGCAGACATTAGTGAGCTAAAAAACTATGTCAAATATTGCCTCTTGGAAGTCACAATCTTATTGCAAGAGCAACCCAGGAAAGAACAGGTTTGTAGCTTTGAGCCCCTTAGCTTTTTGTTCTGCAGTAGTAATGCCATCTGCTTTGGCTTGTTTTTTTTAGATGTGTGGTTTACATTCCCTCCATATTAGGCAGATGGTTTTACTTGAAACTTCACTAAATTGTGGTCATACCTTCATACCACTCTCATCTTGTTTGGAGGAGCTAGTGTAAACAGCAAGCTGGAAACTGGGTGTGTAGTCCTTTTACACTGCGCAGTTTCTCTTCCTGTACAGCTACAACCTGAACCCTATTTTTAAGCTAAGTCAATGTCCTGGCCTCAAGGGAGAGAAGCTGCAGAGAAAATAAATTGTTAGCACTTCAGCCATACCCAGGAAGCTCAAGTCCAGGCAGAGCCAACTTGCTCATAACACATAAACTGAACCTGTGTGCCACGTTTTGCATGGGCCATGCAGACTTGTCTCACTGAATTCATAAGTCACCAATAAGCAAAAAATTTACAGGTTCAAATGCAGCACAAAAAGTACAGTCTGGAGGGTGATGAAGAGGAAGTTCTCTGAGGAAACCTTTACTCCTGCTTAGGCTATACTGATATACCAAAGATTTCTTCAGGTCCCTTCATGATGATTTCTTCAGTGCTCATTCAAACTAGTTTAAATTAGTAGTTAAAATAATAAGGGACATCATAAGTCACATTTAAAATTAGGAGAACATATTGGCCAATGTTACTTTTGTTTAAAAAAACTACTAAGAGAAAACATGACAAATTCTTAAAACCCACCGAGACTGAAATTAATTCCTGGATCATGACAACTAGTAACAAGCATCTTATAGCCTGTCTCTAAGAGAGCCATGCTATGGTATAAGCTGAACAGTTTCCTGCTCTTGGTTGTTACGTCTTTAAGGCAGTTCAGCAGCTAAAATGCAGATAAATGCAATTTAATCAACTTACTTATAGGCTAGAAGAAAGAGTAACAGGAATAGATGCTTCCAGATTCTTTGTGTGTATATTGTGGTCTTTTTTCTTGCACTGCATCTTATAGATGCTGAACTTGAAGAGCAGGATATGGAACATAAGGCCATCATTCTTACTAACATGATTACAAAAATCTTATTGTATTAGCAGCGTTCCTGTTTTACTTACAGAGTGCTTAACTGAATTAGTAACTTTTATTTTCATGTGAGATACTATCATTATTTAACTCCATAATTTACTATGAAATCCTTATTGCTTTGTCACAGGAGTTTCATGATCTTTTTCTTAATGATAGGAGTTGCCTTTGTACCAAGGGAGTCTTGGGGTTTTTTTTATATAATCATGGTCTTAAGAGATTTGAAACTTCAGGGATTAATGAAATATCCCCAAAATCATAAAGCAAATCACAGCATACCAAATCTCCTTTGAGACTGGTGCCAAACATTTTCTGTGGTGTTCCAGTGAAACTGGACACTTCCAGCCCAGTGGCTAGTAAAGTCAACAAAGAAAAGAAAGGAGAGTGACTATGTGACCAAACTTTTATTTTCAGAGCATAGCTGGAATTTCAGCCTCTCTGCACAAGTCCTTGCCATTACAATTTATTAGATGTTTTATGTAGCAGATTTTATTGAATGATTTAGGTAGCCTTGACTTGATCCTTTCCAAATGTGTTCAACAGTATTCTGCTACATGCAAAAGCATTTTTATATTCTCACTTTCATGCAACTAAATCTCTGAAATCTAGATAAAGTTACCTGCCTGCTGCATATACTGTTTTACATTCAGAATTAGTTTGGAAAGCCCTGTATGACCTGACCTCTGCAGCCATTTCCAGAAGATTTAGGATTATAAATTAGATTGCCCAATGTGCATCAGTATTTTGAGCCGGAAGGCATGTGTCTGCCAAAAGGAAGAAGGGCGGCACTGGAACCACCAAACTGACTAAGAGCTATTAAGCTCTGGGAGTGTGAAGTTGAGGATAAAAGGAAATGGAGAATATTAAAGATGCAGAAACTACATTTTCCAGAGCATATCTTGATTCCATAGTGTATTGATTTGCAGTCCTGGATTTCATCAAATGTAATACCTCATCTTCAACGCGTTCATGCAAAAGGACAGGGGAGCAAGGGAAGACAGCCTGAAGTACTTGTTCTCTGCTAAACCCAGGGAGTAACTGCTTCTGTAGCAAGTGTTTATTACAGATCCTTTGATTTGCATTCAGACACATGCATATTGTAATACAATTTATAACCTCCCTCAGAAGGAAAGGGAGAACCTTTCTTCTCCTTAATCTTTAAATAGTAATTTCCCTAGAAAAACAGGTTTGATGAGATATAGAATCATTTATGACACCCTGTATGGCTGTTGAGAGCAACCAGCACCAGATCAATGGATATTTAGAAAAAAATGTTGCTTCAAACTACAGGAATGGCAAATAATTTATTTTCAGGTGTTATGAATCCCTTATCTAATGGTAACTCAAAAACTACAATGAAGTTAGAGACAAGTTTTAATCTGTTCTTACTTGTTTTGCTTTAAATAATTTTTTTGTCATTCACACGTTAAGCTGTTAACTTTATACATGCATAGTGCATATATACACATCTGCACATATCCTGTTGTCTCTGGTAATTCTAAGAGATCTGAAAGAACATGACTTCTTACTATAAAAGCCATATTGAATCTTTCCTAAGAAGTAAGTTATCCATTTGACCAGGTATGCGTGTATCTGCTATTTTTTTTTCCTTTTTTTTTAATGTTTTGATGCAAACTTAATAGCACCTCCCATTTCTGACCAAACTCTGAAGCACAATTTATCATCTTCTGTTTCTCTCTGGAACTCCTACTGTTTGTAAACTGAAGAAGAAATGTGAACTCCATTCCACATAGGATTTACATGACTGCATGTATTTACATGACCAGTTGAAAACACTGTTCTTCCTTCTCCGTTGATGCTACATTGACACATATATGTGAAGAAATGTTAAAATCAAAGGAATGATGGACATATTTTCTTTTCTGCTGAGTATATCTAGACTAACAATCAAAATGTGTTGCTGAAATAGCCTTAAGAAAATTAATTAGAATATTATTTGTATTTTCTTCCATGAAATTTCCTTCCCAGTTTAGCATATATGCAATAATGTGTCCATTATTCACGCTTTCACTTTAGTGGTTTTATTGTGTTTTATTGTAGCATTGGATTCCTCCAGTCAGAAATTACCACATTGTCTGCACTGAAAAGATACTTGGTAAAGAGTGGAGAAAGAAATGAAAACAGGGAACTATTTCCCACAGGCAAAATTTGGGGATTTGATTGATCAGTAAAATGTGATGATTACGTCTGCTCTCCTTTATCTGCAGTAATGTTGGTAACAATAAGTTAACTTTCAGTGATGGAAATCTCACAATTTGGTGAAACACTGGAACAGGTTGACCAGAGGGGCTATACGTGTCCCATCCCTGGAAAAATTCAAGTCCTGGTTGGATGAGGCTCTGAGACACCTGATTGAGTTGAAGATGTCCCTGCTTGTGGCAGTGGGGTAGGACGAGATGACCTTTAATGCTCCTCTTCAATCCAAACTGTTCAAGTCCAGCAATGAGCAGGGACATCTTCAACTTGATCAGGTTGCTCAGAATCACATCCAGCCTGGTCTTAAATGTTGCCAGAGATGATGCATCTACTACCTTTCTGGGCATCCTGTGCCAGTATTTTAGGAATCATAGAATAGACTCATAGAATAGTTAGGGTTGGAAAGAACCTTAAGATCATCTAATTCCAACCCCCCTGCCATAGACAGGGACACCTCACAATAAACCATTTCACTCAAGGCTTTGTCCAACCTGGCCTTGAACACTGCCAGCGATGGAGCATTCACAGCTTCCCTGGGCAACCCATTCCAGTGCCTCACC
>JASSUY010006006.1:7706-21442 GCA_032466535.1 Forpus xanthops | reverse complement strand
AACTTATCTATGGTTACTCTTAACAGTTCAAAATATATTCCAACTCATCAAAGCCTGGATTGTTCAGAGCCTCTAACAAGCCATGCTCTCGGTCTCTAAGCCAGACCACAACATGTTTTAATTAGATTATAGTAAGATTCAATGAACAGTTCCTGATCTTTACAGATTCATGAAATAATTTGCTTTATTGATTATGTTAACGCAATACAAATGTTTTGAAAGATTTGCTGTGTACTACTGTCCTTTCATCTTTCTAAGCATTCGTACTCTCCATCGTTTTCCTTGACAAAATCTGATTTTGAATTACCTTACCCCAGATGTATAACCTTGTGTTTTTCCTATCTATTTGTATAATTTTTCTTTTTTTAACCATATTTCTACCATCACTTATTAAACTCATCCCATGGTTCTCAAAAATAGCTTCTTCATTTAAATAAATGACATTAAAAAAAAGAGTAATGATTTTGTGATGATATAATCAAATATGTCTCTTGTAAAATTATTTTGAAGTTGTAAACCTACTTGTTGAAAATTAATAACCCATAAATTAAATAACATCTTAGAATTTCTTAAACTGTCACACCTTGCAACAATAAATACTAAATACAATTGTTGCATAGTTTTAGCAACAACAGAAACTTTATAAATTCTCTGCATATGCAGTTTGCAAAACAGACATTATTGGTGCAATTATTATTATAAGGATTGTATTCTTCTCATACAGGGATATGAAGTTCCCAGTTAAATATTCGTAAATCGCAAAATGCAAGATTGTACATTCAGAACAAATGGATTAGTCTTATTGCAAATGGAGCTACCAAATTGTCATTGTAGGTCTGCTTCTGACTTGTTAGTGTAAGTGTAAATCTCATTCATATCTTGATTATGATGTAGAGTTGTACAGTAAGGATAGTATGGCAAGAAGGTTTCTTAGTAATTCAGAACCTTGGGTATAGGGAGAAATAATACATAAATAGGCAGCATAGGCCCACTTATTTTGGTGACCAGTATGTGGTAAATGTTTTGCACCTCCCAGCTACATAAAAACACGTAGCTCAAAATCAGACAGGATGGTGACCTCTGGCCCAGTAGTTGGAACTGTATCTTGAGACAATTTAAAGTATACTTTAGAATGTATGCATCTTTTTTGCTTCTTAATAGAGCATGGGCAAGACTTACTGAAACATTAAAAGTTGGCATGTTCTGTAGCCTCTGGAAGAAAGTAGAATTTATTCTCATAGTTTGAAAATGGGCATAAGACATACGCCTTACAAAGCTGATGTAATTTGTAATTACATTAACTTGATATAATGAAGTAAACTAATTCATGGCTTTGCTATAATTCCATAGCTAAACATGGAAAAGAGATACAAGATACATCAGCACACTGAAACATACCAGTAGTACTTATTAGTCTCCAGGACCATTCCAAATTCCCACCTGTCAAGGATCTACACCAAACAGTCAAATGCTTTGTGGTGAAGGTACTAGAAGTTTAGGCCAACAACTTGTCTCCAGTGACCTCTTTACTCAATTTAGTCTGTTTTTTTCAGCCACATAGCTCAGAAGTTCCTGGGCCACCCAGGGAATTGATGACTAATTGCGCTCAGTGTGTACACAAGCAAAACCCTGATACCACAGCTACACCACAGTTGTTAGCTGTAGAGGAAATTTTATTTTCATCCTTTTAGCACAATTAATACTTAAATTCTGTAGGTGTTGCCAAGGTAAGAAAAAATACGTAAAAAAAATCTTTCTATTAACTATAGAGGGGCATTTCTTCCCCTCTGCCAAAAGAAAAAAAAAAGAAACGAAAACCCAAACCATACCCACATCTGTCACAGTGGTTGTTGAGGACATGGTTATTTGTTTTTTCTCCTTTTACAACTGGACTTTGAAAAATGTTTTTATCTCTTGTTAATTTTTTTTTTTGTTAATAAGTAGTAGACATGGTCTGTGATGAAATTATTTCTCTGTTATTTTAAAATAGTAGAAAGCAGAAAACTTTGAAATGGGGTGCTTTTTTTTTTTCCTCTAAATCAAGTACCATAGCAGTAACAAAACCAGAATTTTGTTTGAATGTTGTAATCTACTTTCAGAAGAATTGAGTGACAAAATCACAGCACTGAAGGAATTATGGGCTATTATTTTAATATCAGAAAGGTAATTTGCAGTCCCTGAAGACCTCTTTCTTAGTTATATCATTTCTATACATTTAAGCCCATTCAGTAACTTAGAATAATAAACTTTTTACTTATCTTTGAAAATTAAAAAGAAATAAAAGAAAAAGGATCTATCTGTCTTAAAATTATGACAAAATCTGCAAGTAAAAATATAACTGTAAATTTCTTTGTCATACTGTTGATAGTAAATTATTGTAGTGATATTGAAAACTTTGTACAATTAATACAGTTAGAGACATCATGTAGAATTGTTTGATAACTGGTTTATTCAGTCTCTGTGAAACAAATGGTATGTTGTCCTGACTAGCACTGAACCTTTCCCAGATTCAGAACTGTCAAGAATCACTAACCCAAAGAGACATTATACATGTAGGGCCTTAAGAAAACCAGGGAAAAGGAGAGTATCTGAAACCTAGGGGAACTATGTGTGAAAATATGAGCTTTATGTAGCCTGATGCAGCCCAGAGAATGGGGTCCTGAAGGGCCCAAACCCCAAACAGTGAGGTGTGGTGAGAACAAGGAACTTCATTGCTTGTGGTCTTGCTGGGACTGCAATATTCAAAATCAAGAACCCATCAATCTGAGCAGCAATAAGCACTGGATATGCTTGTTGACTTGAATTACTGGAACTGCAAAGCTCTTCTTTATGAGTGTCAGTCAGGTGTTTTCTATCCTTCCTTTCTCACACAGATCTATAGTAATTTTTGTGGAGTGTGATCTAAATTCTTCTGATAAAGATAGATGTTCTCTATTTTCCAGTTCAAATGTTTCGCATGATCGTTACTGCATTATGCTCTGTATGTAAATGGTTGTGATTACCGTGTGAGTGATGGGTAGATTTCACAATCTACCTGCCTTCTTTTCTCACTCTTTCAGGGACTTCTGAGAATCAGCCTTATAATCTCAGTGTGTATTTTATGTATGTTGCAACGATTTGCATAATATAAGATTTAATTGTATGTATTTACAGATACTATTTGCATACTAAGACATAAATGAATGCTTATTGTGACAGGCAGTGTAATAATTGAGAGCAGCTGTTGCAAAAAATGGTTAGCAAAAATCATTAATGATAAACAGCAACAGAAGTCCATCTACTAAAATTTTTCTGTAGGTGTCATAGGAAGAAGGATTCATTTTTCCTCACCACGGGGAACTGCATAAAAATTACCTAGACTTAAATAATATACTGACAAATTAAGGAAAATTAAGAGAACCATTGTGTTTTGGTTGTTGTAGAACATGTACTTATGTACTTACAGCATTCATGTGTCAGTTTGAGTTTAGGAGCTAATATGCAGTAATTTCTACGTTTCAAATTAAAGCTTGAATATATATATTAGAATACATAAATTTCCAGCAAGTCTAAAACCTACTTATTTTCTCTCTCATCTTCCTGAACAATTCTTGAATAGATATGTAAGCCTCTAAAAATGGAGCCTAATGACAATACAGGAATAAACTTCAAGTCAGAAATTGACAAAGAATTGTGTTTGTCCTTAAAGTGAACTGCTCACTAATACAGTCCATGACATGCATTCTGGAAGTTAGAATTCTGCATAGGTCCTTGCATGCAGAATGTAGTAAACTGTATTTGATGATTAAAAGTACATTTAAATTTAAGACAAATGTTTTTTGTTAAGCAGTTGCATCTCTTGAAAAGGAAAATCTTGACAAGTACTTTCCCAAACAGTCTGGCTTTGAGAAGAATTATTACATTATGTAGAGTGTTCTTCATGGATGCTAAATAAGTGGATGACTAATGTACTGCAATTCGTTAAATTTGAAAGCTCTTTGTAAAACTTTTAGCACAGCTGATTTAGAATTGCACTGCATTCCTTTCACACATGTCAAGGAAATATTCTGATTAAAAAATCCCAACTTCTTATGAAGAAAATAAGATATTTCAAAAAATGTTTTGAAGTACTTGGATTTGCTTTTTCATTAAAATATATTAAAAGTAAAACATTTTTTTAAACAAAATGTTACAAATGCAAGTATAAATATACATATATATATATATACACACACAGAAAGAAAGACAAGAGAGGATTTTTATGGTTCTGTTCAGGATTAAGCCAGTTCCTGAAATTCTAAAATCCTTTCAGAATAGGTATGTATGTTGTGGTGGTCGCAGCTCTGAAATAAGCTGAACAGGTATACAGGCCAAAAATGATTTCACGTGAGAGGATCTGTCTGCAAAATTATGTTACAAAAATGTTCATGTGGTGGGGATGCAATCACAGTCTAGAGTTCCTTGTCTAAAGAAGCACTATCTGCTTTGGTGAGGTGGAGTCAGCTCTGTAAGTTGTTAATTCCCTGTATGCTGGGGAAGTGAGCAGTAGGGAAAAAGCTGGTTTGCTGAATCTAAGTAATACATCCCTATCTATCTTCTGGCAGTTTTCATAACTGCTCTTTTGCATACTCCAACATCAATCTTTTACAGATGAGCTTGTGTGGGATGCTTAAGGATTTTCAATTGTCATATTTAATTTCTGAAGAATGGGCAGCAGATGTCAATAAATTTTAAAGTGCCTGTAACTGTAAAAATGACAGAAATGGCGCATCATTAAATTCAAACAGCTAAAAAAAAACATGATAAAATGACACGTTCTTCATGAGAAAACTCAAACACTGATTCACCAAAATAATACAGTTAGAAAAATATGCCAACAGTCACAGGTAGGTCATAAACCTCTAAGGACCTGAAAGAAGGTTTTCTCAGCTCTGCCTGAATAAAAAATTAAATCACCCCTGCAGAAGTAATTTTAAATGACTTCTAGGAGAGTATGGCATTAGAAAACAACAGGTCTCTTGATATCACAGGTCAAAACTTCAGAGTTCTTTTTGCTGATAGCAAATTTAAGCAGTATGTCACTTTCACTGTCCCATGTAGTTAGCACGTATAACTCCTCCTTCAGCCTATTTTAATCTTTTATCTGGCCCCAAAGAGCCTCTTCTTCAGGGAAGAACCTGGTGCAGTGCCCTTTGAAGTCATCAGGAGTTCATTGACTTCATTGGATTTTGGTCCAATTCTCTCAGTAATGTGCCATTCAGCAGATTTCTTCTGCTGAGACACTTTAGTGGAACTGTTTCTCATGTTTCTTTTCAATGCTCTCTAGAACTTCAACCTCTCTTATTTATCTACTGTACTTTTACCCCAGTTTCTATCTACTGCTTGCACAAGGATACTAATAGCGATGTCCTAGCCATCATCTGCCACCGAAAGAAGCAGGTTTCCATCCATCCTGTTCAAAATTACCTTCCAATTTAAATCTTCTAGTATAAATCATTCACATAATAGCTGATAAGGTCTTATTACTAATACTTCTAGTACAATTCAACCTGTAAAAAAGAAAACAATTGCTAACTTCTTGACCTCAAAAGCAGTAATGATTCAGATTAGTAATAACTTGTAATTTCTCCTATATCATCAATATTAATTACACAGCTGTTCTGTCTGTGCCTTGCTTATTTTCATGGGAACTGTAAAAACAGACATATATTTGAGAAACAATTTAATTTTCAAATTTAGTACTCTTGTGATGCCATCTTTCTGCGTGAGATGAGCTAAGCCTTTTCATTTCATGTATCATTACAGATTGGCTGCAAACCACCACAGCCCCTTTCATGTTCTGTGATGGGACCTGGAGCAGATGAGTACTGTTTGTCTGGGTGCAGTGATACATCCAACCGGTGCAGACACATCCACAGGGGGTCTACTGAGCCTCAGGCCCAGTTCACATTGTGCCCTGGAAGGCACAGCAGTCTGCCACTGTCTCCAGGCAGCTCATTGCCGGGGCAGTTGATCTTCATGGCCTCAGGGCAGACACTACAGAAAAGTATCCCCCACTTTGGTGGAGCAGGATCCCTGTTCTGCCCCCGTGTTGTTTCATAGAATCATACAAAAGTTAGGGTTGGAAAGGACCTCAAGATCATCTAGTTCCAACCACCCTGCTATGGGCAGGGACACCTCCCACTAAACCATGCCACCCGAGGCTCTGTCCAACCTGGCCTTGAACACCATCAGGAATGGAACATTCACAACTTCCCTGGACAACCCATTCCAGTGCCTCACCACCCTTACGGTAAAGAATTTCTTCCTCAAATCCAATCTAAACTTCCCCTGTTTAAGTTTGAACCCGTTACCCCATGTCCACTCAGTACAGTCCCTCATGAAGAGCCCCTCCTCAGCATCCCTATAGGTCCCCTTCAGATATTGGAAGGCTGCTATGAAGTCTCCACGCAGCCTTCTCTTCTCCAGGCTGAACAACCCCAACTCTCTCATCCTATCTTCCTAAAGGTGGTGCTCCAGTCCCCTGATCATTTTCGTGGCCCTCCTCTGCACTTGTTCCAACAGCTCCATGTCCTTTTTCTGTTGAAGACACCATAACTGCACACAATACTCCAAGTGAGGTCTCACAAGAGCAGAGTAGAGGGGCAGGATGACCTCAATCTATCTTCTGGTCACACTCCTTTTGAATGCAGCCCAGGATATGGTTGGCTTTCTGGGCTGCAAGAGCACACTGCTGGCTCATGTTCATTTTCCCATTGACCAACACCCCCAAGTTCTTCCCCTCACGGCTGCTCTGAATCTTATGTCTGCCCAACCTGCAACTCTGCCTGGGATTCGTCTGACTAAGGTGTAGGGCTTTGCATTTGGCATGGTTATACTTCATGAGGTTGGCATCAGCCCACCTCACAAGCATGTCTGGATGGCATTTTTTCCCTCCAATGTATCAACCTTCAATAAACAATTCACTGCCACCTTTCTCAAATAAAATCATAAATCCTTAGGAGAAAGATGCAGCTCAGATGTCTGGGATAGACACTAAGAAGCATTCATTGTGCTCTGCCTGCTTATTCCGTGCATTTTAGTTGGCACATAAATTTGCAAGTAAAATATAGCTACTTACAAGTTATTCATTCAAACAGAATTTCACCTCATTTTGTCTTAGAGGCACCCCTACCCCTTAGATGCATTCAGCTGTTCAACTGACCTAAGGTTATTCAGCTTTGTCCTGGAGTCCTCAGAATAGTATACAATGAAAAAAAAAATAAATGTATATATGTATAAACAGTCTCCCAAAAACACAGTGTTCGTGAATATATTAGGAAGCTCTTACAAAGCCCCATCAGCATAAGTAAGGTTTTAAGAAGATTTAGGCTTCTATTCCAGAACAAGTTTTTGGAATGGAAAGTCTATGCTCATCAAAGTTCAGATGTATGATGCCAGTATCTTTATTTGGTGGTGTTGCATGTATGGCCAGAAGATTAAGCGCTCTAAGTCTCCAATGCTTTTTTGAAGGGATACATGAGTAAATTTTCTGTTGCTTAAGCCTCTTTCACATGGCTTTCTGCTGAGAATAAACTCTACAGTAGCAAATGACCTTTTATTGATTTATCCTGGAACTGCTTCTTTGCTTTCAGATGGGTGTAATATGATAAAGAAGAAGGTTGGCTCACAGAAGGAAACCACATAAGAATCCAAGGTCATAAACTCACCATACCTGGCTGCACAGTGGATATATTTTATCAAAGCTAATTAGGCTTAGAGCTAGGCTAGTGATTACACATCCTTTTAATCACAGGTGAAGAACCATTTCAAGCTGTTAATCATGCCTTTACACCTACTCTTGCATAGTGTTTTTCCTGCCAATGCTCCTACTCATATCCTAGACTGGCATGGTGCCTTCTCACAAATTAATTGAGAACTTGAGGTATAGCATAAAGGCCAGCCCATTAAGCGTTTACAAATGCAACCTGCATTTTAGTACAGATTCTGAGTCATTCTAAAGAGCTTATTTGTGTGAGACGCCAGAACAGACGCACTGTGACCCTTTTGACCTGCAAGCCTTACTAATTCTTTTTAAATTGCCGCCTTGAGTAACTTAGAAAAGGTTAATATAAATATGCAGCTGTAATCAAGACAGATTACATTCTTGGGTTTGAGTTTATGCTAGAATGTCAGCAAACATATTTTAAAAGTTACTGCTATGTGTTAAGAAAAAGTGTTTGTGAGACACATAATTAGAAACAAGATTTAAATGGGTGGCCAGATGTACCAGAATTTGTTAAAAAGGAGTGATATATAGGGTTTTTTTTGTGCAAATGCTGTCTGAATTTTTCAGTCAGGCTAAAAAAGCCATATGAAGAAATGAGGGAATTTAATAAAGCAGCTTTTGGAGCTAATAAGCATCCCCATTTCGGAATACTTCATAATGGGAATTGTAAAACATTGTGGACTAATTTTTTAACATTTTGATTCTGGTAAGTGTCACAATAGACCTACTGGGTTATTACATAAATGACAATGTCCTTTGTAACAGAATTCATTATGTGGTTTAAGGATTCTGTAAATGACATGGGAGGAAACAGACTGCAGCTGAGCTGTGGTCTATTACATTGTAGCAGATAAAAAATGTGGTGGTTTTGGTCAGAAAGCAGCTTAAGAGAAAAGGTGAAGAAAATGCGGATTTTATATACGAAGACTACTTTTTATTAATTAAATTAGTCTTCATGTAGCTTTTTAATATATGACAATTAATAAATCTGTGGCAGTATTTCTGCTTCTTGGCATGAAAATACTTCTTATCATTGAAAGGACTAATGTTTTCTGATAAGATGAACAAAGTTATTTGCTGAGTTTCTTGGACTAGATTCTAGTAGTAGGATCCAGCACAAGTGAGAGGCAGGGTGAGACATCCTGACATCTATTCTGCACTCCTGAGCTAATGTACAAACACTGGCTTATGGTGCTGAAAATGTCCTAGAGGTTTCCAGTGATGAATTTATTGTTAATGAATAAGCATATCTTTTTCCTTTTTCCTGTTTCTTCTTGCATAAAGGATCCAGCGTCTTGCCTGGTTTTTTTACCACTTATTTTTTTTTTTTTTTTGTCCAGCAAAATATTTTAATTTCTAAATTGCAAAGACTTAGATGCCAAATGATGTCCGAATCCAACATTATAATGTTGAAAATTTCTGCTTATCTTCTATGCAATTCATGTGTCCATTTTTCGTGTTAAAGGTACTTCAGAGTTTTCAGAGGCATGGATTTGCATACACTAAAAGCTATCACTTAATACTATCATACAAAACTAGGCTGAATTCTATCTCAGGTCTAAAACAAGAATATACCATCAAAACATGTAAGACCTTGATTTTGGATACCTACCTAAATAAAGGAATACTTGAAAAATATGTCCTTTCACATGGTGCACTGCAGTTGTCCTTGCTGTGGCTTATATTTGTTTAGGAACATGCTGGTTAACATGTTCATTTAGAAACAGGAAATGTAGCTCAAGCTTCTCCTCATTTGCAACCTCTTTGCAAGAGCATGTCTCAGACACCAAGATGAATTAATAGCCTGCTAAGATGAAGCTATCTCTTTCTTTATGAAGACAGTTGATTCCCTTCATGTATTAAAAACTGTTCGTTTTTTCTTTGTTTTGTTTTTTTTTTTGTTTGTTTGTTTTGTTTTTTTTTTTGCCTCTTTTAACAAATAAAAAATCTCAGATTTAACAATAATTTCTCCCAATATCCCATGTAACAAGGTTTGAGTTAATTTTTAAGAAAACTGTCTTTATAAAATGTTGAGATACTTAAATACCATCGTATATTTTCCTGTCTGAAATTAAAACTCACTCTCTAACCTTATACCTAGAGCCACAGTTGGAAAACATTAATTTGTGAGAAATTAATATTGCACACCTAAAAGCAATGCAAGAGATGGAGGCATTCCTCTGAAAAATGTCAAGGACAAGAGATAGAATGCCCTTTTAGTAGGCTCACTGCTCTGTTGTAAAATGAGAGTTTTGTATTGCTTCAGTGTGCTTTCCATTATTCTGGGCTTCTTCTGAAAAAAGTCCTTTTAAGTCTTTCAAGCACAAGGACCAAATGATTATCCTCAGATACACATTTTCAGCTGACCAAGAAAAGGAATGGAATTCTTAATGCTTCTATTTGACTTCTAACTCTCTTGGATCATAATGGAAGGTGAAAATTTTGATGTTACTATTTATCACTTTGATTATAGTATTGTTTCTGTTAAACAGATGGGGGAATTGAGTTGCTCTGAGATTTTGTGGTTTATTCAAGGCTGCACAAGACTGTTTTGGAAGAAATGTTAGTAAAAGATAACTGATAAATACATTCAAAGGTTCTTGTAAGCCAGCTTTGGTTTATAAAGGGGTCTGAACACTTCCTAATATGTTGTAAATTTAGAAAAAACATTTGACAGTGGTGTTGGAAGATGGATGATGTAGATGGATTACTTGTTTCAGGCAGCATACACAGGAGACAGAACAGCAGATGTAGTATAGTAGTAAACCAGCATGAACAAAAGTAGGACAGCTTTGTGGAACTTATGAAAGCCTATATGAGGAAGTATTTACTTCTACACAAACAAAACTTCTACACCAAATTGCTTTGCAGGAGGCTCACACCTGTAATAGTGGAGACTTCCAAGCTTTACATCGAGATTGGCTTTCATCAATCCTATGGAAAGAATTTTTTTGAGAATACTTGGAATGAATTATTAGAAATATAAAAACATCTACACCAGAACATGTCTAGAAAGTAGTGTCTTGGTGCCAAAATGTGCTCCACCTTTCAGAATAACATTTTGGACAGAATCTTCAGCTGTTAAAAATCCTGACCATTGGGAGACAACCCAGCAACCTATTTGCGCAGGTGAGGATTCATCTTCATAATACTTTCTTCTGGAATAGAAGTTAGTTTAAGGCTAGGGTGAGTGCAAAAGACATGGAAGATGAGGAGACAGACTGTAAAGGTTGTACCTATCAGTGCATTAACACAAAGAGCTTGTTTACCTATTTCTGACTAATTCTTCTTACGGGCTGGGTGCACAAGAAAGCAATTGTCTAGGCCTTTAAGTCATTCTTGACAAACATGCAAAGGTTTGTGGACCTGTGGAGGTTTTCAAAGAAGCAGTGTAGCTAGAATTGGAGAATTCTTTATACAGAGCTCTTTTTGCCTTTTTTTTTTTTTTCTTTCTGTGTGCTTTATTCCTAATTCATCTCTTTTTATCTAAAAGAGAAATACAGTGGAATGGTTTATCTTTATTATATACTGTAGTGGTTTAAGCCCAGTTGGTGATTCAGAACCATGCAGCTCACTACTCCTCCTCCTTCTTCTTCCCCCTGCTCCTGGAGGGATGGGGAGAACTGAAAGAATGTAAATCCCATGGGTTGAGATAAGAACATTCTGGTAACTAAGGTATAACACAAACCACTGCTGCTTCCACCAATAATAATAATGATAAGGGAAATAACAAGGAGAGAATATAAAAATAAAGAGGAAAAGTATGAAGACAAGTGATGCACAATAAAATTGCTCACTACCCACTGACCAGCACCCAGCCTGACCCAAGTAGTGATCTGGGCCTTTCAGGTAACTCGTCCCTGTTTATATGCTGGGCATGACTTGCTGTGGTATGGAATGCTGCTTAGGTTAGTTTGAGTCAAATGTCCTGTCTCTTGTTCATCCTGGCATCTTGTGCCTCTCCTCACTGACAGAGCAAGAGATTAAAAAGTCCTTGACAAAAGTAAGCATTATTTAGCAACAACTAAAGTCATTGGTGCTATCACCATTGTTCACAGACTAAAGTCAAAAACACAGCACTTCACTAGCTACTAAGAAGAAAACCAGCTGTTATAGCCTAACCCAGGACATATATATTTTCCTTTTTTTTTTTTTTTTTCATTTTCAGCTTTTTTTTTGGTGAAAGCATGTAATGCATGCCATGAAAAAAGGAATGTAGGTATTAAGGAAAACAAGTATTGTTACTGTGGAAAGTTTTATATCTGTAAAGAAACAAGAGTGTGACAAATGAAATTTCTTGATAACTCACATGAACACATTTACTAAGAAATACTAGTATTATTTCAGTAAATTTCTAAAGAACATCCAAAAGATAGCATTGCTATTTTTTTTTTTTTTTTAAGCACTTGGATGAAATCCACACGCTTATAAGGTAGCATATCTTGGTGAACTTGGGGAGCAATGATCAAGTGGTATTCTAAATGCTATAAGATTAGGTTTTAAGAAAGACTTATCTAACAAATAACTGATATATACTGTTTAAGGAATAGTAAATTGAAACATCTTGGATTTTTATAGCTGGCAGCTCTCATCAGCTTATCATTGTGGATGGTTATGCAAGGACTGCACTCTATATGCTTCAGGCAGATCTTGAGGTCACAAAGAGGAAAGGACTTGTTAAAAATTCGAACTGCAGTTTATTTTGTTCTACTCCCTTTCAAATGTAAACCAGACAAATTAGCTAGCCCCAAAGCTGAGACTAAAACTGAGTTCCTGAAAAGCATTTCACATGTTTTGGAATGCATCTGAAATAAATTTTAGTTTGAAAAGAAATCATGCTTATGCATCTTATCCTAGAATATTACAAGGCCTACCACCACCTATTCATCAGCAAAGCAAACAAATATATACTCTGCCATCTATCTTCAAAACTGATCACACAGTAACTAGGTTTAAGATTGGTCTGGTGAACTGTTAGCTTTGTCATTTTATAAAGTGGCAAAAGATACTGATTCAAAATAATTGAACTGTAAGGTTTACTTTGATTTCTGTATTTAATTTTATTTTTTTCTTAATAATGTTGATGTGAACTCTACTTCTGGTTGCCTTTGAAGTTCTCACATTAAAATATCTCACAGACAACTTTTTCTTTCACTTTTCTTTTATAGAGAAAACAGGCTGAAATGGTCCTGGGATCTCATAAAGAATTTGGTGAAAATCTAGTTTTAGTATTTCAAAACCCTGTGACAGCCAAAGAGTCAAGATATGCTCTGATTTCCATGAAACTGAAAGCAAGAAATTGTGTCTAGCAGACCTAAAGAATAATAAATATTAATATATTGAATTAATAAATAACCACAATAGAAATATTTTGCACTTAATCATTTGTGTCATAGTTTGTGATAGATTTTTCTAAATGTTACTTATTTGATTCCTTTTGCTGTCAGTTGTCATGATCATGAATATCCTACACTAGATGTGATAAGAGTTAGGAGACCTGTTTGATATTGACTGAGAAGATGTGGAGTAGAGAGACTTACCACAGCCAGATTTTCTGGAGTAAGCTACTGACAAATCCTGTTTCTGCAGCCAATTCTGGTCATGGTTCTGAAGTTCGTCAGGCCAGTGATAATGCAGAATCTTTAAATCTAGCATAAAGTGTCAGACAAGTCACTTCATGATGTATCACAGCATTTTGCATTAAACAAGAAGATTTACATAGTCAGGAACTGCTTCAGCAACGCGGCTTGTGCTTCTGAATCCCAAGAAGATTAACATCTTTCCTCTGTGGACAGGTGCAATTCTGTGGACTTTATCAACTGAGAGAGATTAACTGGTAAAGCCATTCTGATGAAAATTATATTCTACTACAGTTTTCTCAATAATTTTCCCTTAATAACTGCTCTCTTCTGTATTGGTGTCATGGGTTCAGCAGCAGCAGTCATTTTTCTTTAAGCAGTAGCTGGTGTAGCACTGTGTTATGGATTTT
>JASSUY010006004.1:0-46595 GCA_032466535.1 Forpus xanthops | reverse complement strand
GGATCTGAGGAAGAAATTCTTTACTGTAAGGGTGGTGAGGCACTGGAATGGGTTGCCCAGGGAAGCTGTGAATGCTCAATTGCTGTCAGTGTTCAAGGCTGGGTTGGACATCGTCTTGGGTGGCATGGTTTAGTGTGAGGTGCCCCTGCTCATAGCAGGGGAGTTGGAACTAGATGATCTTAAGGTCCTTTCCAACCCTAACTGTTCTATGATTCTATGATTCTATGACTCACTGATGGATTTAATCAGATCCCATGGACTTGTGCACATTTAGGTTCTTAAGATGATCACCGCCACAGGCAGGTCTGCATTTTGTTGCAGAACACCAGTGCATTCAATGGATGTTCCCCACCATAAAGCTGGATCTCTGTTGCAATTAAACATTAGCAACAGAAAGGATCAGATCCTTCTTCACAAACTCTGGTGCACTACACAGGTAGGTAGCCGTGGCCATCTGATACATTTCCAAGGCACCATCAGCCTCATGTATTTCCAAGGTTCTTGTGTTTACTCATCTTTCATTATTAAACTGCTGAAAATCATAGAACATGATACTGGCTTATTATTTTGGGAACTTTTTTTTTTTTTAACTACTTTATCATTACTGATTACCTGACTTCAGTAGTTTCTAGATCACAACTCAAGAATTAGCTTGGTATTAAATGATTTGTCTCTCTTCTGTGTCAGTATTAACATTTACTATTAATTGTCTGTTTTAAAACAACTTCTTCATTTAGATTCTGTGTTTGGTACAATATGTGAAGGCTTTGAAGACTACTTGCTTAACTGAGACATGTCTACTGAATGTCACCTGGAATAAAATGTCTTTTTCTAGCACTGGCTGGCCAGTGCTGCTTGCATCACATCAGGCTCCTAAAGAGGCAGAGCAATTCCTTTAACATACTGATACCAAGAAAAGGCATTCATATCACTTCTGTATTTTGTTTAGATGTGATGTATTCTTATGCATACTCTTGTGCTCTGTGAATCCTATGGAAAAGTGAAAGCGCTATGAAAGCAGACTAAGGCTGCTTCACATTTGACTACTTCTAATAAAAAAGTTTCATAAATAAATCGCACATGTCATTCCCACAGCATTTCTCTTTATATAGCAGCCTGATTTTTGCTCTGAGAACTTGATCATTCTCATCATAATATAGAGCCAGTTATGCATATATTTAAACACAATGTTGATAGAGCATTTTTATGCATGAGTGTGCAGTGCCACTCAAAAATGTGCAGTTTTATTGAAGTCATTGATGGCTTCAGCAGATTTCTGATGAGGATCAGAATCCTGATCAGCCATTTCTGTTTGTAAAATTTAATTTTAGTAACACAGAGAATGGAGAATGGTTTAGGCTGCTATTTCTTTGAGCACAGCTTCTTTCTGGCCCCATCTGTCTTTGTGAGACACCTTTCAGTGCGATTTCCTCCTATGACTTGCTCTCCCCACATTTCTAGGTTGAGAAAGCAGCAGCCTAATTTCTTCAGCTGAAGAAAATAATAAATGTTTGTAGTTACTAGCTGCAAGGACTTACAGCAAATTTGGAAACTGCTGTTTTTTGTTAGATGGTGGGTGGTTGTTTTGGGGCTCTTTAGCCACCTGCAGCTCTCAAGATGTTCAAGTGCAATTTGTTATGCCAGAGCTGCATCCTTGAGCAGAAGGAGGCTGTGCTAACATGGAACTGTTTGGTTAATGTGAATATCTAACTGCAGGAGATGTAAGAGATACTGCTGAAGCCAAGCACTTCTGGCTTGCAAAGGAGCAATGGGGATGCCCATCTCATGCCCACAATACGTCAACACTTTGTACTATGTGGACTATGAAGTATTGTAGGGTTAGGAAGCTGCATAGCTGTTCCTTCACTTATATTTTTTACCTTCTGACTCTCCTTTAAGCCCCTTAAAAATGCTCTAAGACAGAAAAAAAGGATGACTCATAAACCAATTTCTAGACACCTTAGCAACATGACACAGTCAGAACCACAGGTATGATAAGATCAATAGGAAATAAAGGCCTGACAGCTGTGCTATTCCTATGGACAGGTCATTGTTGAGGATTTGTACCTCTAAAGAATAAAAAATCTCATTATTTACATAAGTACAGTGAAAAATATGGTGGAGAAGCAATATCTGAAAGCAATATAAATAATTTCCACAGAACCCAATCTTCTGGAAGAACAATTCTACCATTGGGCTATTGTAGTGATCTATAAACATTTACAGTGGATAAGAAAAATTTATAACATAAAGCAAAAATCCCCTTGTAAGTCCCGTGACATACTTGAGTGCACTCCCCAGGGCACACAATATATTCATAGGACAACACTGATATTAAATGTCAGAAATTGTGAACATAAATCACAAAAGGGAATAAAGAAATCTCTTGTGGAGCACTTTAATGAGATGAAACTTCCTGTCACATTTTTAAAGTTTGTAGGTATTGACTATGTCCCAAAAGCCCCCAGAAAGAAGGAAGCAGGAGCAGCTTGTTAAGACAGCAAGAAGCACACAGGATTTAAAACTTAAATGTGACACCACCAAAAAGCACAAATCAATAACTGGAATAGATTACATATATTTAAGACTGGGAGAAATCTGTTCCTCTGAGCTGATAATGTCTGCTACAGATGGTTATGTTATAGCCCCCACAAAAGGCAGAGCAGGGTTATTAGCTGCGGGCAGTGCAGGGTAAGGCAGCAGAGAGCTTTGGTTCATTACAACTATTCCACAGGAGCTGTCTGCTGTCATAAACATATTTTGTGAGAAGCCACAGGCAGTTGCCTCTGCTGTGCACTGCTGCTTTTCTCAAACGGTTTGCTCATTTCTCGGTAGTTATGGCAAAAGCATCAGTCTTACTAGTTCAGACAACGGTGTGTCTGTGGAGACAAACCTGTTTTGCGCTTGTAGCATGGGAATGGGCTATGAACTGTCAGACCTCGCCTGAATTCTAGTATTGCCAATAAACCCACTGTATAAGGGATACATATAAAAGACTGCTTGCATGACGAAACCTCACATTGTTACCATATCTGGAGTCAACATGGTACGGATGCATTTTGCAAGGAAAAGCATCTTTGGGAAATGATTTTTTACTGTTTTAGTCTTTCTTTGTTGATACAGACTTGTTGGGAGAGACTACAGTAGGCTGTAAGTGAACGTAATTCCTCATCACAGACATGATAGAGATTGACTAAATGTAAATAAGTTCACAGTTTCTCTGACTTCATTTTGAAGTGCCTATCCCTTGAATATTTGCTTGAATCTCTGCATAGCTCTTTTTAATATGGTAATACCTCTTCACATATGTTTGATCATCACTAAGTTGATTTTCACTTCTCAGTGAGGCTTTGATAAGTAGAAATTAGCTAGCTTACTGCTAGAAATGACAATTGGAAAATAAATCCTAATTCTTAATCTCTTCATACATTGCTAATTCATTACAAATGGGAAAACAATATAAAAAATAAATATATTGCAAACATTTCTAGTTTTATAGTGTTGATTAATCTGGATAATTTTTATCAATCAATACTAGAGTGAGAAATGTAACTGACCTAAATGAAATACGACACAGCAATTTCAATATGTGAACAAGAACATTATATGCACAAAACTAAGCACAGGTGATTTAAATCTCTGACTCATACAGTCTCTGCTTAATACATATATATACTTCACACAAGAAAGTGAATAAAGGTAAGAATTTGTTATCCCAAGTGCCCTGAGTTTTTTAACTTGTCTTATGTAGTTAGAGGGATGAAATATGTATATGCTGTCAGTAATTAAAGACTGAGAAAAGATTGTGGTGATTTCTTCCAGTTTCAGTGATACAGAGAAGAATCTTCGATATTTTTAAAACATTAAGAAACCCCGTCTGGAGAATCTGACCAGCTGGAACTAGCCTAGAAAACTAGCGCTCTACTATCCCCCTTGTCAGGCCTGAACAGTGACCATGCACACTGTGGTGATGTATCTTTACCAGTCTGTGGATCCTCACAATTTACAAGTGGAGTCTGAGTCTGCTTGATCCTGACCGGAAGCCTGCCAACAGTAAAATATTCCTTCATGAACCCACTGAAAGTAGTCCACAGATGTCTAAGGGTCCACAGGTTGAAAACCACTGCTTTCAGGCATGACACTTACTTCATACCTGTATTAATGGGCAATAGATGCTTAAATGAAATCCACCAGTTTTGCTATTTATATATTTCATCTATGTAACATAAATTCCCTGGGAATGCCTTTTTAAATTGTCATCTGACACCTATTCTTTAAATAATGTAGCTTCGGTATGCATAACACTTCCTACATTACCTTATTTATTCTCCTCTATGGTCTGACATGCTTACTTCAATTAGTATAAAATAACCAATTATTACAGTATTCTTATAATCACATAAGGAGATATCTGACAAATACTTCAAAATGGCTCAGACCTTTATTCTACTAATGCTGCAGTAAGTCTGTGCATATCAGCGGCTGCATTGCATCTGGAATTCTTGTGTGAATCATACTCCTCCTGTGCTATGCAGAGGCTTTAACCAAACATACCTGTTACCTTAAAGACCAACAGATTCACAATCCAGTTGCTAGGGAGTTTGGTGTGGGTTGTTTGTTGGGTTGTTTTTCTGACTGCGAACAGGAAGAGTTTCATGTGAAGGACGCTGTGGCATATTGTCATGGGTTCAGCAGCAGCAGTCATTTTTCTCCTCCTTAGTAGTTGGTGTAGCGCTGTGTTTTTGATTTTGGACCTGGGAACTGTGCTGCTAACACCAGTGTTTTCAGTTACTGCTTGGTAATGTTTTGGTTTGACCAAGGACTTTCTGAGGCTCATGCTCTGCCAGGGAGGAAGGGAAACCGGGAGGAAGCAGACTGGACACCTGACCCAAACTGGCCAAAGAGGTGTTCCATACCACAGCACATCCTGCCCAGGATGTAAAAATGGAGAGCAGAGACCCAGAAAGGTGGGGAGGGGTGTGGGGGGTGTGTGCAGTCCTTGGTCGGGCTGAGTATAGGTGGTGAGCTATTGTACTCTTTCCTTGTATTTGCCTTGTCATTATTATTATTGGTGGTAGCAGTAGTGATTTATGTTATACCTTAGTTACTAAACTGTTCTTATCTCAACCTGGGGGAGTTGCATTCTTTCGATTCTTCTCCCCATCCCCCTGGGACTGGGGGGAAGAAAGAGGGGGGAGTGAGCAAAATGGCGTGAGGGCCTTAAACCACAACACATATTTAGATTTACAATAGAGAATATTTTCATCATGGACTCTCAGTAATGCAAACTGCCTTTATACTGGAATTATAATACTCAATTTAGTAGCATGTCACTGATGTCAGTATGTTTTCAAGTTTAAAGAAATATGGTCTTCTACTCATATAGGTGGTAAGACTTCTTTACAATGACTCTCTTGAGGAGATACCTTTCACTTATGTTGATAAATAGATAAAATGAAATTAAACTAGTAACAATGGTTAGATAAAAATCCCCTTTTTTGAAAGCTAGTTCTTTTATGTCTGCAGGTTAGACACACTATGTTTCAACTTTTACCAGTGTTAAGTAGGTATGCTGTGGCTTTCATGTTCAGAGTACCTAGATACCTTCTTGAAGTCTATGAAAATAGAAGTTAAAACTAGTGCATAAATAACCTTGTAGAGCATCAGGTGCAAGTTCTTGCCGTAGAAAAAAAATGTATAAAAAAAGTGTATAGAGAAACTACCTGTCTTGGCTGGTCACCACATTCAACTGAGCAATATTATTACAGTTTCTTAGCAATATTAATAACACACCAGTATATCGGCATGGCTATTCTTAGCAGAAGACAGTGAAAACAAACTGCTTTGTTTACAATATTCACAACACTGAAGTATGCCCTTAGAGGAGCAGTACAAATGTCAAATATGCTGCTGAGCTCATTAAAATCTGAGCAAGTTATCCAAAGCACAGAGAAACCTTCAGGAAGTCTTTGCCAATGCAGGTGAAATTCCAAAGCAACTGTTTTCTACAAATTCTGCACTTCTGGAAGCCCATTCCTTCTTAAATTGTAACAATGTGTCTGTTAGAGTTAGGTCTGTCAAATGAGAATGTTCCTGTGATCTGTGAGTCACTGTATGCAAGGGCCTTTAAGGTAAATTGTACAGATTTAATCTACCTGGCATTCCAAGAACAGATCCTAGACCTCAAGGTCTCGAGTGCTAACCTTGGGTTGTTGCTATTCATTTCATTTCATCTTTAATAGCATGGTGCCTTGTGCTATTATGATAATTAACTTTATTTTCTGGAAGCAACTGCATATTTTAATTTAACATAAAAATCCAAATGATAGCTACATATATTCAATGTAGTATTTATTAGGGAAGAAAAATAGATGAAACAAACCTTTGTTCTATCTCTTATGAAGGTGTACCTTGAAAAACTTTAGTATTATTCTCAAGAAAATCAATTACAAAGGTCAGGAACTGGCACAGTATGTGCTCAGCCAGTTAAATGCTGTATATTATTTTAGCAAACATTCCTGCTGGCTGTTGTTAACCTCAGGTAATAGAGATACATGTTTGCAGAGGAGTAAAGAGTGACCAGGGAATCTGTTTATTCACTCCCATAAAAGCTTTTCTTAACTGATATGCAGAGTTACTATTGCAGAACTAGCTATAAACCAAATACATTTTAAGTGACACCTTTGCTGGCTGATTTAGGTTTACTTCTGAAATCTGCATTACCAACACACAACTATTGTTTGGTTTATAAATGACGTACAAAATTAGTAGTACTATTAATCTAAAACTATATTTGACTTCAACAATTTTCAGAGAACAAAGGAACTTCATAAACTCTTCTCTTTGGGGAAATACTTTTAAAATTCAGCAACTAACATATGGTGTAAAGATATTCAGTTCAAAGGAAGAAACAAAACCAGACAGAAAACACAGACCGGTTAATATTTGTATGACTGTAAGCATCGTTCCTCCAGTATGGTAGGGATTCATCCCAACATGTCCTTCAAAGGAGCACTAGTATTTTGTAATGTCTTCGTACGAGTCCTTTGTGATCTCAAACATCTCTGTCCATTGCTCTTACAAAGATATGCTTCATGATACTGCACTTGCCAGAGGGTTTTTCTGTTTCCAGAAATAATTTGTTTCTCCTGTCAGGCCCAGCATACTGTCTTTCTCAAAGAGCCTCTTTTGGATGGCCATCTGGAAGCACCACCTCAGTGCAAAACAGACAGGCTGCTGGCTTTGTGTTGGCTCATTTCTCTGTACTGGCTACTGCCTTAAAGGCAGCATTACATTTTATTCCTGGACTACACAGCATTGTAACTAAGTGTGCAGACATGAAATTTTGATTGCTAAATTCTGGGCCTATTGACATTTGTGACAAGTCTCAGAGAAAGACCCAGGAGAAAAAGGATAAAGATGCAGAGGAAGGAATCTGGTAAGGACAAGCAGAGATAACGATCCAGGACTCCAAACTGAGTAAGTGCATGGAAATGTAATACTGTACCTCTACAGCAGCACTGAGAGCACTCTCTCATGCAGTGTTTTGGATGAAGAATTAGAAAACCCACCAGGTTTTAAAGGAAGAAATGAGCTGAAGAGCATTCAAAAGCCAGAGCCAAGGTACTAAAAGCAAGCATACCTAAACTATGCAGAAATTAGATGTCAAGAGTCCTGATGTGTGTGTCTTTCTATAGTCGGACAACATTACAGAAAGAGTAAGAAACCGGAAAAAGTGTAATAATCTTCCCTGGGTCTAAGAGAGCTAGGAGGATCAATGAGAAAAAAGAAAATTGACTTACATAATATTATAGTTTTTTTCCTCCTCATCTTCATAATTAAAATGCAAAGTATGGCTACACATTTTCCTTGCCATGTATGGTGCTTAGATGTAAATCATCTATGGACTTGTGACTAGACTTCAGTGAAACTAATGACATGAAATTCTGCTGAAAGGCACAATTTATAATAACAATGATAGCCTGGTGAAAGGAATACTAAATCTGTTTCTAGTTTAATCTCATAACTTTCATGCCTCTTCATGTTAGTATGCTTTAGGAATGTATATGATTATCACTAGGTGTAAGAATCATGGATCATTCCGTTTCCCAAGTGCATCCCTGGAGAACAGTCTCATATGAAGATGTGAGAGTTCCCAGATTGCCTGCTGGAGCTGCAGATCCTGATTCAAGGTCTTTCCTATATAAATAATCAGCTTTCCTGAAGTGGCATTTAAATACTGTACTTCAGAGATCAGTTGGAGTTTCTTTGGCGTAAATTGAGGACAGTCCAACATGCTGGGGTTATGAGTTAAAAGGCAGATGAAGAAATAGTGAGGTTTTTTTTTAATAGCCCATCTATCTAATCTAGTAACTGCGAAAGTTAGCACTTTTGCCATAATTATCATCAGCTAAAACTATTACATCTACATTAAGTGTTGAGAAAGACCTGGTCATCAACAAGTAGGGTAGCATCCGAGGGTGAAATATTCTGCTTGTGGATGAGAAGCAACCTTTGGTTTCATTTCACAGGCACAGTCCTGTCTGTGAAGGGAAGAAAAGAGCATAGAGGCTTTCACATTCGCAGTAATGTACCTTTTTACCAGGTACCTTACTGAAAATATCTCAGGCTTCAAAAAATTAAAAATTACTTTCAAAAAGCAGAGCTGGTTTTCAATTATTCCAAACAGATGGCTTAAGGGGAAAGATGCAACTTTTACTGCTGACAATAGAGGTTTACAAGTTGAGTGATCTGAGTGTGGAAAGGAGTAAACAAATTTTTCTCTTCATTTAATTGTGCAATGTAAGCTGAACATTCTTCATAAAATTGCTATCAAAATGCAATAAGAGCAAATACAGAGATGGTTTTGACATGCATATTTCTAAGTCAGTAAGTGCCATTGTAGCAAGTGTGGAGAACAGAACCCTTAGAAAAATCAGTGATTGTGCTTTGCTCATGTTATTCCGTCAGTGCTGCTGTAGGAGCTAATGGGAATTCTGCTACAGATTTAAACCAGAATATATCAAGCTCTTTGTGTTATAATGAAGAAAGATATGTTGAAATTTTATAAGCTGCTTCCACTTTCTAAGTAGGAAAAATCCTATTTAAATTAGCCATTTACTGGTTAGAGTGAAATCTTTCAAAAATATCTCACAGAAATGCATTTTTTTTTCCGTAAATGAAGACTAAGATATATATTTTAAAAATAATAGAAAAATTAAACATTAAAACTACATTGACTGTATTTAGTTTTGCTGCATAACATCTCTTGGCTAAATCTCAGCAAAGAGGGAGATTTTTCCTCAATGACTATTTGATTTTTTTAAAAAAAGTGGGCTTCCAATAAGCAAAGACAAGATTCTAAATACAGGTTATCTGTTACAAGGGATGCTAAATACTTAATGCAGTTCCTGCAGATCGGAAGCACGGGTCTGTACTGAACATTCCACAGAAATTCACGCCCTGTGTTTAAATGCCGTTGCTGCTGGGTTTCTCCCATAGCCCATCCCTAACTCTGGCCAAGATCTGAGCGCTGTTGAGCATTTCTCAGGGAGGTTTGTGCCACCTAGTGGAAAATGCCCGGCTGGCACCCACCGCATCGGCACCCAGCCCTCCTTGTCCACAGCCTCGGGGTGCAGCACCTCGATCTAACCCCTTAGGGAAAGAAAAACCCGACAACAGACGTATTCACTTCCCATAGCATTGCTTCTTACAAGTCTCTATTCTGCTTAATATATTTCAGAATATTGCCTCTAATTTATCCTTAACTGCATTGCTGCTTCATATTGATCTTCCTTAATTTCCCTGAATATTCAATTGTAATAAATAAACAATTTCTGGAAGACATCAAGACCTCTCACAACATAGAGGCAGATTTAACATAGAGAAAACAAACCCACTGTATGGGTTCAGCAGTAGCAGTCATTTTTCTCCTCCTTAGTAGCTGGTGCAGTGCTGTGTTTTTGACTTTCGGCTTGGGAACAGTGCTGATAACTCCAATGTTTTTAGCTATGGCTTAGATTGTTTAGGCTGGCCAAGGACTTTCTGAGGGTCATGCTCTGCCAGGGAGGAGGGGAAGCCAGGAGGCAGCAGAGACAGGACACCTGACCCAAACTGACCAAAGAGGTATTCCATACCACAGCATGTCATGCCTAGGGTGTAGAAATGGAGAGCAGAGACACGGAAAGGTGGGGGTGCAGTGCTTGGTTGGGTTGGGTATAGGTGGTGAGTGATTATATTCTTTCCTTGTATTTCTCTTGTCATTATTATTATTGGTGGTAGCAGTAGTGGTTTGTGTTATACCTTTGTTACTAAACTGTTCTTATCTCAACCTGTGGGAGTTGCATTCTTTCGATTCTCCTCCCCATCCCTCCGGGAGTGGGACGAAGAAAGAGGGGGAAGTGAGTGAAAAAGAAAACTGCATGGCTTAGAGGCTTAAACCGCGACACCCACCCTTATATTTTAGTTTCTTCATTTAACAGACACTGTTACTCTCCCAAGTAACAAGTGGTAACACAAGAGGAAATGGCTTCAAGCTGCCCCAGGAGAGGTTTAGATATTAGGAACATTTCTGTGTTGAAAGGCTGATCAGGCATTGGAACAGGCTGTCCAGGGAAATGGTGGAATCACCATCCCTGGAAGTGTTCAAAAAACGTTTGGATGAGGCCTGCAGTGACATGGTTTAGTGTTGGCCTTGGCAGTCCTCGTGTAATGGTTGGACTTGATGATCTTTAAGGCCTTTTCTAGCCTACGTGATTCTGTGATTCTACATACTATAGCTTCCCATAATCGTTACCCCTCATGCTCTGCCCCCTGCACAAGTCACAATGGCACAAAGACCCACCACTTCTGCTGCAGAGTCCAAAGAATGCATCGTTTTATGTCAAATTCATGCCAGACGTATGCTTGCTTGCTTGCTTATTTATTTATTTATTTATTGCTTGCTTCTCTAACTGCATTTACAGTGTCACAGAGCCAGAGGAGGAGCTGGGACCGGTTGAGCAATCGGTCCTTTTCCCGTCCTGAGCTCCTCGGATTATTAGATGAGACTGGGGGGCAGGCAGCCGGCCACCGCCTCGCCGCAGGGCTGCCGTGCTGAGAGCGGCGGGAGATGACTACATTTCCCAGGTGTCTGTGGGGCGGACGGCACGCCCCCTGCCTTTTCCCGGCTCTTCCGCGGGGGCTGCTGGGAGTTGTAGTAGGGGGCAGAAAGAAAATGGCGTCTAAGATCCACGTTGTGCTGCGGCCGGTCAAGAGTATTGTGGTCCGCTTCTGTCCCTTCGAGTCCAACGTGGAGAGCACGAGGTGAGGGGGCTGTAGGGTCCCGCCGGCGACGGCCCCACGGCAGCCTGGGCGTGCTCGGGCCTGCGGCCTCCGGGGAAGCCTTGGCTGTGCTCCCCAGTGTGTAGAGACCCCGTGTTCTTCCTGCCCGCCGCGGGTTATGTGCGCCTCACGGGAGGGGTGAGGGACGCGGCTTTGGCCTTTATTTATTTGGGGAGGACGGGTAGAGGTTGGGTTTTATGCGCCAGACACTGCCCCAGGGCCCGGGCACGGCGACGGGCACATGCCTGCTGCCTCTGCCCGTGGAAGCGTTGAAGGTTCCCGGAGGGCAGGGAGAGCGGCCGCCCCGGCCTGCTGCTGCTCGGGTCACTGCAGTGGCAGGTGCCAAAGGAAGCTTCACAGTGCCTGAAAGGAGCGTGGAGAGAGAAGCTGGCTGGTTTCTTCTGCCAAGTAACAAGTGATAGGACAGGAGGAAACTGCCTGAGCTGCACTAGGGAAGGTTTAGATTGAGTATTGTGAAAAATTTCTTCACAGAGAGGTTGCTGAGGCGTTGGAACAGGCTGCACAGGGAAGTGGTGGAATTGCCATCGCTGAAAGTGTTCAGAGATCATATAGATGGGGCCCTTAGTGACAGGATTTACTGGTGGACTTGGCAATCTGGGGTTGAAAGTTGGACTTCATCTTAAAGGGTGTTTCCAAACTATCTGATTCTGTGATTCGATAAACTTCTGTCACTGCAGTGCCCTGTGACTTGCTGTTACTGTAGCCACCAAAAGTAAGAAGACATGGTGGGGGTAAATAATGAGGGAAAGGGCAGCATCTGTTGTGCCCTCTCTGGAGAAGAATCTCCTTTCCCCAAGCACATGCATGTGCTGTACTTTAACTTTCATGCTCATGGTCTTTGAAGGCTTGTATTTATCACAGCTTTGTAGCTTAGTCTAGGCGGAACCTTCACATTTCAGTATGAGAAGATGCTCCGTCTGCTGTAGGGGCTCATTAATACCAGGATGCACAGAGAATTCATTTTGTATTTACTTGAGCCAGATTTCTCTCCTGAAGTGGAAACCATGACATATAGGCATGTGTGTTTAGCTTTACCAGCCTGCCCAGGGAGATGCCCCTCTCAGTTGCTGGACCTGTAGATGAGGATCTGTAATCACTAGTCTAGACGCTGGTAATGGGAGAGAAAGAGGGCACAACTGCTGCTGTAGCATGGTAATTAACTACTGGAGAAATTTAAGTTATTGTGCTTCTTGAGTGATACAAGTTTCACACCAAACAATTGTAAAATGTCATTTTGCAATAGCTTTACAGACACGTCTACTTTTGAAATGAATAACACTACTTAGAATGTCTTTAAGCAACCAGAATGTCAAGTAGATGTCAGGAGAACAGTGATGTTAAATAAAGAAATACTGGGTCAAACCGAAAGAATAAAACATTGGCAAGCAACCACTGTATAAAGAAATATGGAAATTGCTGATTTTTCTTTTATTATTATTACTAACACAGCTGAAACGCAAGAAGTGCTTACACTGAATTTTTGCAAAATTCTTTGGTAAGCATTTTACCTGTTAGCATATAAGGACTATCCATTTAGATTTTTAACAGTGATTATCCCATAAGAAGTCTGCCTGAAATTGTTGAATCAAATCCTATTTTGTTTATACTTTTGTTGCCAGCAATATCAAGATACTCAAATTAGGTTTAGAAATACACTTTCTATAATTTCTATCTACAACATACCTAATATATTTTCAAATATGTTTTTAGACATTTTCTTGGATGCATAAGCCATAAAAGAATCCAGGCCACTAATAGAAACTGTGAAGTGACTGCTGATGTGAGACATGATGGATCCGAACCTCTTGTAGATGTTATGTTTGGTAAGGAGCTCATTTTTAATCTTGCTCAAAAAAAAGAGCTTCCTGGTTTGTGTTATTATGATGTTATTGTCTTCTCTATGATTTCTTTTTTTTTTTAACAGTGCTTACTTTTTTATGTTTCTGGTCCATAGCTAGATGTTGTGCAGCTGGGGGGGGTGAAATGGAAAAGGGACTCATAACAGCTTGTGCCTAGTTTATGTTTATATATGTCTTCCTACTGTAGTTAGAGTTGGTGGATCTTACATCAAAGAACTGACTTAACTTTAGGATTGAGTCAGCATTCCTAGCAACATGCTTCTGTGACCTTGCAGTCAGGTACAATTCCTGAAGTTAAGCATAGCTCTGTTTTGATGTAAGAATCTGTTCACTCTGACATTTCTTCTGTTATCCATGGTGGAGGCATCTCCATGTTGAGAGCAGAAAGGCTGAATACCTTCAGTTGCTTATGCAATTGAATATCTTACTATGCAATTTGAAGGAACTGCTCATATGGATAAAACCGTACATGTGCAGATGGGACTTGCAGAATGAGGTCAACTGATGTACAACAAATTTCTTGATTTCCTTTGAGGGTATAGTGAGCCCACAGGGAAATGATGGTGAAAATTTCATCAGACCTGGAAGCAGCCCAGATTCTAGGCTGTGAACAGATGGCTCTAATCTGCTTTTGTCCTTTTCTCTGGCTGCATCTACTTTCCTGCTGTGCTGTAATGGACAAATATGTCATGTAGCCTGTTAAAGTTTTCATTATTATTGATACTTGATACCCGTTTTTCTTTAAACTTCCATCTATTTAGTGAATCATTAGATATGTCAAGAATGTTGAATGTACTTAATTTTGCTTGGGAAAGTCTGGTTAGTTCAGATATGAAATATGTTGACAATGTTTTTCTCCTCTCTCTGTGCCTTTGTCTTTCCCATGCCTGTCTCTGACTGTGATGTATAAGGACTTAAGCAGTAAAGCTCAATGTTTTTCATAGCATAAAACCGAAACAATTTATTTCACTAACACCAAGAGCTACAGCTCTGAATTCTTCATTTTATGAGAGCTGATTACTTAACAAGTAAAGAGTTTGCAGCCCTTGAGGATGGCAAACATGGGGCTGGAACTTGGATGCCGTACATGGTATTGCAGTATATGGGTTTGAGTATGGCTTTTGCATTTGCAAATCTTGGAAAAAAAAAAAACTTAGGTACAGTGCTTAACTTCTACTGCCTCCTCCCTGATTTAGAATAATGCCTTTCAGAATTTTAGAAATCCCAGTCCTCTTTTTTTTTTTTTAATGTTATAATCACCAGATTGTGTAAACCGATTCATTATTTTGGCAAAGAAGTAAGTTAAACGGGCCATGGACAACATGCTGCTAAAATACTGAGCCATGTGTGGAAATTATGCCTTCCAGTGCCTTCTGTGCCTTCTGTCAGATGATTTTGAGGGCATAGTATGAGCCATTCTTACCAAATATGTGTTCTTACTATAGGTATACCTAGACAAATGTTTCAGATTTTTCAATAATGCAATACAGAAATGAAAATTTCATGTGTCCTGTGTGCAGCTTAATATATTTGTTTGTGGGTGAGGCATAATCAAATTCCTTGGTAAGTGGAGTACTTTCTAATCTGACAAAATGAGAAGGCTGTTTGGATTTATATATACAAAACAGAGCTTCACACTTGAGTAATGGTGATTTAGATTTTGTAACTTCTCGACTTTTTTCACTTTACAGTTGATGGAGATCGATTGATAATGAAGGGAGCCAACCTGACGACAGTAGAAATGTTAACAGCTTTGGGGACGAGGTGTAACGCAAAAGAGATTAAGGAAGAACAGAAAAGCAAGAAGAAGAGCCCCTGAAGAACAGAAAAACAACTGTGTTTGCATTTACATGTGTTGAAAACAGCAGGCTGCACAGAAGGCTTTTGCCCTATGCAACAAAATCTGCAAGAGAGAAATGTCCAAACATTGACCAGTTTAACATGCAGCAGAATGAACTGTTTAAAGCACAGTGATCAGCAAGTCTTCCAGCACTAGTGGGTCAGCATGTCTTAATTTTATATGAATGCATCTTTCTAAGCAGCTGCCTCTGTCATCTGCATGTTGGACTAATATCACATGTATTTGCTTATAAATGTGAATAATACACAATATCTATTAAATTAATATTACAATGAAGTCAGGTGTCTTTGGGCATTATTTCCTCAAAATTTCTGTACAGTGAATGCAAAATATTATTAAGAGGGGTTATTATTTTTGGAAATTATTAAATACAAATGTTTAAAGATAACTCTGAAAGTATTTATCATAGACTTAGCTTACGGACATAAAGCTGCATTTACAGATTTTGTAATATTGTGTTTGTAATACGTATGTTGCTAGGTCCCTGCCATTTTCTTCCTCTCTTTTTTAAGAAGGACTGAGATTTGCCAAATTTAGCTCCTCAGTTAATGTAATCAGGTAATGGGGCTGTGAACACACAGTAGAGCTACTCATCCTGCATAGAAGTAGCAAAGTTTAGCTCAAAGGGAAAGGTAGGTTGGGGTTTGGGGTTTTTTTGGTAATTGGAGAAAGGGCATCTTTGAAGTATAGTTTTGTAATATTTCGGTCACTTTTGGGAGATTTCTTTAATATTTTATAAAGATCAAAGGGAAAGCTTTATTTCGTGTTTATAGTCCTGTGCCCAACCCTATTATTTATTAAAGTAAATGCTTGGGTGTCACATCTGTGTTGCAAAGCTCTGTGGGTTTGGGAGGGTTGATCTCTCCTCAGGCTGTGCAGGTAAAGGTGTCAACTGCACACGTATTTCGTGTGCATCAGTTTTGTTCTAATTCACAATGAAAATGTAATTCCAGTTCCAGTTTTGAGAACTGCAGGTGCAATACTATTGAGTGGCATTACTTCTACCTGTTGTTATTTAGATGCCTGAATTCTATAAAATTGTAGTATGTATATTTCCAAATGGGGCACAAACATGAAATTAGTTTTTTTTTGCCTTTTGCCAAGATTTGTGAATGGATGCTCTCCTTTCTGAAAGCAGGACTGTTTTAAATAGCACTGTCAAGGCAGTTCATTGCAGTGTCCTCAACAGGATGCTGAAGTCAAGGCAACACGTTAGGGAAGCAGATCTGTGCTAAAGACATTTGATGATATTTTATGCTGGCCTCCTCTGTGTGTTTGCAACAAACAGATCAGATGATTGAGGCAGATGGGTCAATGAAGTTTTGATGGGGGAGCAACAGATGTGAGTGGCTTGGTTAGGGATGAAAACCTTCTCTGCAGTCTGTTATCCTTTTATTATATTAGGCCACCAAGTCTTTCAAGTCATTTCAGAGTGTGGAGTGCCTGAACGTGTTACTGAGCTCCCTTCTAGTGGAGGGGTTACAAGAGCATCTGAAACAGAAGACTTTAAATCCTGTCAAGCTGGAGGAGAATTCTAGAAAGTAGACCAAACATAAATAAGGTGCTTCAAAGGACAGTTTGGGGTCTTGTTTTGTTTTCTTTTCCTCCTCAGTTTAAAAGAACATGGTATAGCATGGCTTTAGTTGAAGTAGCCTTATAGGGAAAGTGAGAAGTGTTCAAGTGGGAAAACATTGCAAAATTATAAATTCCCTGGTTAATGATGTATTCATATGCTCAAAAGTCCTCTTACTGTAATATATCAGTGAACTTTGTGACTTTTGACAGTTTTTACAATGATATCAATATCTAAAACTTAAGTTTTAATGTGAACCACTTACATCCCTCTTAAATAATTAGCCAGTTGTAAGTACTTAAAGAGTGAAATAGGGATTAAGCAATATTAAGTGTTTATAGTGTATAGCAATAATAAGTTTCTATAGCCCATGACTGGGATTTATATTTAAGAACAGAAAAGGGAGAAAAATAAGATCCTAGGTCAGGCCTTTTATAGCCAAAATAAATCCTCCCACTGTTTAGGAAAGGTTTTGTTTTTTTTCTTTACTCCTGCTCTGTAAAGACGCTCTTGCTGGGTGCTTTCATTTTAACCGAGATGCCCAGTCTTTTTGCTTGGGTTAAGTGAAAGGCCTGTAATGTAGCTGTCAAGAGATGGCTCACAATTCAGTGGACAGAGGTTTTGGCTGATGCTGCTTTTGCTGTGTGTGCTAGTAGCTGAAATTTGCAGTGGTAAAGCTCCAATGTTTTGTTCATGAAATGGAAATAATGACTAGGATTTGAATATGTAAGATAAAAGGGAAAACATACAGGATAAAAAATAAAGCTAAAACCATTCACTCTTGAGACTACAAAATATTGAAGTGATATAAACAAGCAATATGGGCAAGGAAGTAATCGTCTGGTGATTATTATGCTAACATGTAGAAAATTGCTCTCCCTGTACCATGTACATAAAAGTATGAATTCATTTTTCAAGTATGTTAACAATAATCTGTAATGAGTTTCTTCTCCAAGCATTTAGATAACTTTGCTGCAAGCTGTTCATATGGTGTCAATTTCTGCTGCTGTTTGACTGACTGAAACAGAGCCGAGTGACCTGCTGCTCTGACAGGCACAGTCTGGAGCTGTGGATGTCAGGGTATTAAGGTCAGTCACTCAGAACACTGCATGGCTGGGAGAGCATTGACTTTGCATGTTAATATTCTCTAGCACGTTAATCTTGATTACACCACCAAGAATGTGAGTGCTTGCCTAAATATAAAAGGACCTGGATCACACCCTAAAACCACTAGGATTAACTGAATACAAACACAGCATTCGTGTAGGGCATCCAATAGCAGGTAATGACATTAAAATGCCTAGATCTATAATACCTGGAGATTTAAAACAATGATTAGAATAATCTTAGACTTGTTAACTGTACAAATGCATATTTATTTAGAAGTTCTTGTCAATGTGTAGGGAAAATAATCCTGAAACAGATGTATGTGCCATTCAGATCCTTTTTAAATACTTGCAGCATTGATTTTAGGAAAAGAGAATAGTGTATTTATTAAAGATTTCAGCCTGGAGCAGCAGTGTTAGTGAACGTTTCCACATCGAGTTTTCCCTACTAGCTGGCCCAAGTAAGTACAAAATTGCAATGTCCTAATGGGTTTCTTGCAGAGTAGGAACAAGTAGAAACATGCTGTCAGAGCTTGTTCATGTATACCAGTGCTAATTCTGGCCTTTGTTATTTGTGGGGATTTCAATTTGGGCAACCTGGCGCTACATGCTGTAGGAAAAACTGTGTGCAGTACAGTACTGCTGTGCAAACCCCACTTGAGGAGTGGAAGATGCCTTAAATCCCAGTTACTTTGAAAATGTTGCAATCTAACACGTTTTGCTGTTTGTGAACATACAAAAGGTGTCATCTACTAATTTCAGAAAATTGCCCACAAGGATTTTCCCTGTTGGACATGAAGAATGCATTCATTTTGGTTGGCTTTTCCTAGTTCTGCACCTCTACTATATATGAATTTTGAATGACCAAGGAGTTCATATGGTGAACCACCCCTCCTCCTCCCTTAAATATCCTTGGACTGCATTTAACAGTTTTCAAGACTTTTGCTCCCAGATATATCTTCTGCTCTCTCAAGGCATATGCACCCCTTGCAGTTTAAGAATTGCTGGCTTACTGCCCACCTCTTCAACTACATGTGCGATCAGTTTCCCTGGACGCCAGGCCTGCTTCTCCAGAGAGTACTTTGGAGTCACCTTCAGACTGACAGGTCACTTACCAGCAGTGCTTTTCTCCAGCGCACTTCCCTCCTTCCCTTCTGGTGTAATAGAGTTTTTCCTTCCTGGTACTATTTCATGGCATCACTTTTTCCTGAAAGGCCTGAGTCACTCTTCTGAGCCTTTTTCATTGTCTGCCAAGAGCTGGCAGTAGCTTTAAGCCGCCAAGGTGCTTTGCTCCTGGTGGGCCACTATTTCTTCTCTTCTTCATGCTCAACCTTGCTCTGTATGCTGAGAAATGTTAGAACAGAGCAGCACAAATGCTACTTCACTCCTGATCACCTAAGCAGCAAATTGTCTTCACAGGAATAGGTATTAGAGGTGTGAGAGCAAAGGGGTTGCCAACTGCTTTTCATTCATGTCTCATTAAGTTTCAAAGTGGTACTTGGAAGCAGAGTTAAGGTAAGTTCGGCTTAAAGCAAGTGTAGAGACCACTTGCCTTAAAGCAGTCTACTATGTACTGGCAGAGTTACCAGCAGATTTTTATAGTGTATCAAAAGGAGATCTCTATATTGTTCTTCACTGGATGAAGCGAGTTTGACTTCCTCACACAGAAAGCGAGCGTTTCTTTTTAAGACAAAATAGTTGGAAAAGCTGGCCAGCAGTCATGTTTGTGAAGGGAATGCTCAGCCAATAGGAGCAAAGCCTGAGAAAGATGAGTCCTCAGTGGATAGGTTTTCACAACTCAGATTGGCAGTCCCTGCAGGAAGTTCAGAGGACAAGTATGAGGCAAAGCAGCATGCTCCTTCTTTACTCAGACATTACTTCTCTGTTTCTTTTGACCACTCCACCTTTTTTCAGTGAGGAGCCAAAGAGCAGCCTTGCTATAGAAGTAGCATCATCAGCATGCCAAGCCAGCAAATTTGTCATCTCAAACACAGTTCTTACACAGATTCACTGAATTGGCCATTCATTACTGGTCAATCTGAGTGATTTAAATCACTTGCACCAATAAATGAAACAATAATTATTGTCATGGAGTTTTTAAAGTCTCTTTTTCTAAATGGGGCCTTATAGAACCTGCCTTCAAAGTGCACTTTTCAAATGAATTTCAAAGTATTGACTGGAAATTACAAATTTAAGAATTGGATGATTACTGCTTCTTTTTTCCTTGCAGAGATGGGTCAGTATCATGTTAAGCTGCACATAAAAGTACCAGAATTGGTACCAAAAACTATCTTGTGGCAGAAGCACAGAAAAAATCAGGGACCTGCAATGTAATTCCTGACCTCCTTATAGATTTTCTCTGGTCTAGATGTTAGATATGCAAGATCATATCTTGAGAAGGAATCAAAGGTGTAAACCTAAATACCATGAGGCTTTTCAAGTCTAGAAGAGCAAACTGGACAATAACTGTTGGTCCTGCATGCTTGCTTGAGATGCCAGAGGCAAGAATTTTCCAAGAAGACCTTTTGAATATGAGTCATGTAATCAACGTGCTCAGGAACTGGATAATAGTAAAAACTAGCTTTTGCTTCCAAATGGTTTTTCCCTTGGTTCTTCTACAGCCCATGCTAGAGGAGGTCTTTTCTGAAAGCAGTCAGGCCTGGAAGCTAATGCTTGAGCGACAGGCACCCCAGAGGACCTCTCTTCCCACTGCATGCAGGTGTGAGGAGACGTGCTTTTGGTCAACAGCTAGTCTTCATCAACAGTCCCCAAGGATCTGTTTCACACCTTGCTGCCCCAGGCTGAAGTCCTTTGGGAGGGAGCCCTGATCTGATAGGCAGGCTACACATATTCCTAAAGCTTTACAGCAGGGTTTTGCTCAACATGAAGAGCAGCAGTTGCAGTCCCTCTCAGTCCAGTGCTGCAGGGAATGGTACTGGTATTCACATCACAGTGGGAAGACCCTTCCTGAGTAGAGAATAAGTGATAGGCTCTGCCCTCCAGATATCTGTAGCTGTGATGCTCTCTCCTTGGTGAAATCCTGAGAGTAGAAAGTAGTGCAGTTATTATAACTATAATTTAAACCCTTTTCCTGAAGTTACCTTCACAGTGGTTGATTAATATCCTTAGTAATAAAGCCCTACATATAAAATTAAAATATAATGCTAAAACTTCATACACCCTTTCCAAAATCCAGTGAGCACATCTGTAATTTGTGATTCTAAATGTCAGAGGCTAATTAGTCATAATTGGTAGAAATGTTTCTTTTATAATTATTTATTCCAAATAATTGTTCCATTTCTTGCCCTTATGTCCTTATTGTTCCAGGCCACAGGAAAATTGCAGAGTTAGGGGGTTTATTTGGCGTTAGTTATAGAGCTTTGGGGTAATTTTTTTTGTACAGCTAAGGTATCTAAAAAGCCACAACAGTGTTATCTTTCTGAAAGTCTCCTCTATGGGCAAGTATTCCCTGCTAATACGTGTTTGTTTTATAGAGATCAAAGGCTTTTTCAGTGCTAGAACTACAGCTATGGACGGTTTGTAGTCATCCTGATCTCTTGCAGTGACTATGCTTATTATCAATCCATGAAGATTTAAAAAGCATTTTTCCATACTAATGTGTGGATGCTTGCTATTCAGGGTAGATACTTCTGCTAAATAAAGAGGTTTTTTTTCAAAGCTTCCAAAATTAGTCACAAACTCACATATCTGCAGTCACTGTAAGATGGGTTGCAACTGACATTATTGTCTAGATTGAGGGAAGTGAAACCTAGAGTGTTCTTTCTGGTCACTGCAAGCTCTGGACTTTTCTGTCACTGAAGCATGGTAACCTTTGACCTCGATGTAAGCGTTTCCCTTTACGCTTGCTTTGAACATGCTGCTGACAGCGTACAGGACATGCACTGAGATTACTGGAATGGTAGTTTGTCTTGGTATTATAGTAATGCCCAAGCACATCAGCAGGGATCAGGCCTATGTTTGGCTTGGCACTGCGTGCAGGCACATAAGAGCCTGCCTGTTCTCAATAGCCAGCCCCTCAGAGCAGAGGCAGCAGTGCCAGATCCACAGCAAGGGCTCCTTGGACCCATGCTCCTTGGACTAAGTCATGCTGGACAGTATGATAGCTTTGTTTTGACTTGGAAACTGAGATGTATCACAGAAAGCTTGTTGATACAACACAGGCTATACCCAGCTCTTTCAGCTCAGAGGTAACAAAAGGGCGATACAGTAGATTTTGTGCCTATTGACATGCAAATTAAAACTTGCAGGTTCATGAATTTCTTCATAATCTCTGGTCTTGTATTGCCCAAGAAAATAGCTCCTGAGCTGGAGTAAAGCTTACTTAGGCCACCTAAGCAACCATAACACGTGTTTCATCATGTCTGCCCAGTGATGACATGGCTGGGAAGGGAAAACCACATTTGTACAACAAGGAAACAGAAACGAAGCTGTGCTACCTATGCAGTTTTACTCATCCATGCCTTGGGGGTGAGTAACTATTATTCAGGGACTGCTTTAATTTTTTTCCACAGCTAGGGATAGGCTGAAAAGTAAAATTTGGGCTGTGGTGTCTAATATTCCTGGCAATTTTTTAAGGCTTTCCTAAGAGGTAATCTTAGAAAAGAAGAATCTTAAAAGAAGCCTACCACTTACAGGTGTTATATGTACACAATATGTCTGTATACCAGAAGGAAAAGGAGATCCTCCCTTTTACACAGTAAGGCAAAGTATAGTGCTATCAGATTGGGTTCCTTTCAAGTTAAACATATGGGCAGTTTAATGAATAAAGGTTTGGGGAAAAAGTTGCACCAACCTGATCAGCGATATGTTGCAGATGAGGAGGTGGTGCTCTGCCCTGCCCAAGCAGCAGGTATTGTGACTCCAAAAGACAAAATATGGCTTAGCTTGCATGGGATGGGTAATGCTATGGCTACGTGAAGAGAAACCTCAAACTCTGCTGGCCACAGCCTCCCAACTCTCACGTCAGATGAAGCATCGCTGCACAACACACACTTGCCCAAAGGAGTAGAATGAAGGTCTCTGTGCACTATGTTGCCTTGCTCTTTTCCTTTGCACTTGGTAATGAAGGACTGTAATATCCTCCCCTCCTCCAAGACACAAGGGCTTGACTACCTCGGAAAAACATTCACTCTGGCAGGCCCAAACTACCAGGGTGGTGGTTGCTCCTAACTCTTGGCTACGTGCTTTCCGTGCAGCTCATTTCCACAGGAAGGTTTACAGTTCTCTTTGTAAATCTGATTCTCCTTCTCTTGGACAATGTGCCGTTTAACATGGAAATGGGCAAAGCTTCAGAGAACTTCAGCTGTCTGTGCTGAAACAATAATACATGACATAGGAACTCAACATTTTCCACATGAATACATGTATTCACTGCTTCTCTTTGAGCGTATCTAAAAGGGAGACCACACATGCAAAACATGTTTATGATGCCGGCCTCAAACCAGGCATGAATTGGGATTTACAGGGAAGGATCCCAGTTGTTCAAGCGTCTCTGAATACCTGACCATTTTGTTTTGGCTCCTAAAGTAAAAGCCATCTTTGACCAATATCTACGGTGCGGTCATAGTAAAAAGCGACATCTGTTTTGTAGCCCAGTCCACCTGTACCTTCCCCCAAAGGATACATCTCTGATCCCTTTGGTTACTTTATTTGCTATGTGAGATACCACAGATTTCAGCACTATTCTGTTTCAAAGGGGCTTTGAGGTGTGGCACTGGCAGCCAGTAATCCATATCACTGGATTTATTTGCAAATCATAGGATTTTTGTTAAAATTGAGGTAGATTTTTTTCACTGCACCCTGACAGTCTGCATTTCAGAAAAGAGAGATAAGCTCCTCATTTCTCCTTACATTTACATGAACTGGCATGCCTAGACCTGGAGAATTTGTAAGGCGCATAAATCAAATCAAATGACTTGTGGGAGGATTCAAAAACATAGCAATGTTTTGCACAGGTGGGTAGCTGAGCTGGATCTCCCTGTACTTCAGACCCAGGAATACTGTCTCACCACTAGATGGAAATAGTGGATTTTACATCTTCTGCTGCGTTATCAACACTTATACCTGAATACTCTTCACATATCATAAGCCACTGCAGAAATGTGGATCTGCGATTCTTTGCTAGCATGCAGGAAGTAAAGCCAAGATTTCTATTTCTAGAAATTGTCCCTGTTATACAAGACCGAAGACTTCCTAATCCCCGAGTTGCTTCTCTTTCATCCTTTCTGTAAACAACTAGAAAAGCACTTCAGGATGGACAGCCTTTTGGTTGCTGCCATGAGTTAGGCAGTAATCATCAGCCTAATTTAAAATTTACTCCGAAGTCTCTTGCGAAAGAGAAAGAAAGGAAAGAAAAAAAAAAGAAAGATAAAAGTGGAAGGAAGTTGAAAGTCTTGTGTTTCAATGCACCTACTTAAAGACAAAAAACCAACGTGGCTTGCTGCCTGACTAGCAGACGCTATGGTGTTGTTTGCATATTAAAAGCAAGCATATAGTCAGAGAAGTGGAGGGTAATTAAAGGCGGCTCCTCAGGGAAGGACAGTTAAACAGAAGGATTTCTTAAAAAATCCCAGTTGAAGAGCGGGTTGATGACCGAGTGTGACAAATCTGACCTTTTCTAGAAAGTACTGAACCTTCAGATCGATTCAGTTCAGCTCCACTATGCTGCATAAGCATAAAGGGAAGTGCTGCCTTGCACCAAAACATTTGGATTCACGTCAGCTTCCCCTGTTGTGAAATGCTGGAACCAGCACAGAGCCCTTGCTGTCTTCCCTGGTTTTGACACCTCAGTCTCAAACTCCTCCACAAAAGTACCAGCAGAGAAACAGCCCCGGCTGTGCCACCAAATAACTCCAGCCGTGCCTTCAGAGTTTTGTTTTTCTGCTCAGGACAAAGTAGCTCTGGGGTCCATCCAGCCTGAGACAAGGCCAAAGGAGGCAGCGATTGGCACAACCCTGATGCTGGAAACAAACCCCGGGGATACACTGGAACTGGGATTTCTGTTGTGGTGTAGAAATCATAGCTTTTTCACAGAATATTCCAGTAAATCTCTCTGCTCACCCAACAGGATTTGGCAAAATATTGCCCCAGACCTCACAGGGCTGGTAATGGTGTGTATTTAATGATTTTATTTTATGTGCCAGTGTGCAGCAGTGGCAGCTGCTGCGTTTTCCCTTAAGAAGAAGGAATTAGGGTATTGAGGTTAAATATGGACTAAACTCAAAGCACCAATGCTGCATCCAGGCTTTGATCTTTTCTTTGCAGTGGAAGTACCAGCTTTAACTGTATTTTGACTGATCTTGTTTGCTACCTGATTGTAACAGGTCTGCTCCCAGGTCACAGCAAGTCACGAATTGCTGTAGTGATACACTAGTGGGAAGTGGGGGGATGCTGGGCAGGCCTGCAATCAAACCCAGTGAACTGCTCTTGGGTGCTGACTTCTTACTGCTCTGTTGCTGTGTCATATGACGCCCTACACTTGTTTGTTCCCGAATTAGCCATATAAAGCATGATATGTAATAAACAGCATAATATAGGATTTAGTGCCCCAGCCTTGAAACAATTCCCTGGAACCCAAGCTCCGGAACATGGTTTGGAGCCGCCGGGTGCCAGAGCACAGTGCTCCGGGCTCTGTAGCCGGCAGATGCCTATGGTGTTTGTGTCGGCAGAAGCACTAATGCCGTGACACCCCTCGGGGGGTGGCTATGGCCATGTCCCCCAGTTCCTAGGCGCTGTGGGTGCGTGTGTGTGCGGGAGGCGTGCGGGAAGGAGGGAGGCAGCAGCGTGCCCGCTCTTGTCGCCGCCGGCGTAGGCGGGACCGGCCGGGCGGGGGCTCGGCGGAGAAGGGGCCGGGGCGCGGCGGGAGCCCCATTGGCTCTCCCCGGCGGCACATGTCGCTGGCCCCTCTATAAAGGCAGCCGCGGTCTCGCTGCAGCGCGTCCGTCTGCTTCTGCGCTTCCCCACCGACACCGCCAGCCTCCACGCCGTCGCCATGGCCATCGATGCGTTTTTAGGCAAATGGTGCCTCGTCTCCAGCGAGGGCTTCGAGGAGTATATGAAGGAGCTGGGTAAGGAGCCGGCGGGAGGGAAGGATGCCGGCCCTGGCCGCCCCGCGGACCTGCCGCTGCTGCCTGCCGCCGGGGCTCTGTCCAAGGTCCGCAGCGGGCGCGGCCCCCGGAGCTGGGGGGGTTCGCCGGGATGCTCCGGGGCGAGGCACCGGCGGCTCCGTGCCCTGCCGCAGCCGGGCAGGAAGAGCGGGCCGGAGCAGACCCTTCCTCCCTCCGCGCCCTAAAGATGTCGGCAGCCCTTTTTGCACCGTAATTGCCGGGAGACAGGTGCCGGTGCCCAGCAAGCACATTGCTGCCGCCCGTGCTGGGCCTTCCCTGCAGCCCGGCAGCCCCCTCCCGCCGGCAGCACCCCGGATCATCAACCTGGGCGATCAGGCCGGTTTGGCTTCTCCTTCCCGGTAATGCTCCGGTGCGGTGCGGCGGGGCCGGCCCTGTCCGGGGAGGGGAGGTGGGGGGCCGCGGGCCAGCGCTGCTGCTGGGACCGGGAGCGGCTCACCCCGCCCGTGTGGGGCAGGCAGACCGGCCGAGCTGAGCGGATCTCCCGTGAAGTCACCTTGGGTGACTCCTCACGGAAAAGCCGAACTGGATCAACTGCTCTGCCAGAGGCTGCCTGTATTCCTCCGTGGGCAGCGCCCGTATCTCAGGGGTACTCCTGGCTTGTTATCCTAGCTTCCAGGCTGTGCTACGTTTTGTAATGCAAAGCCATGGAGTCGAGCAGACCTAGCACGAGGTGCCTCCTCTGCAAGTTCTGGTCTGCCATTTCCCTGGAAGCATCCTGGCCAGGGGCACCTTGTGGTGTCTGTAGCCCAGGAGCTACACAGACAGAATTCTTTTCCGCAAGTTATATGCTGAAAGCCAGGATATTTTCTCAAGACTGGTGACAGGCCTGACCTTGAATTCCTTTGGAGGAAGGAGAGGAAGGAATTTAGATCTTCTCTCTTTATGTAAAATACAAAAGGCGTTGCTGCGTTTACACTTCATGGACAGTGGTGGCTGTAGTTGTGTTTTGTGATGGGCCTGTCTATATGTGATAGCTGCGATGTGAGAAAGCCTTGTGGTCTGAGCCATTTAAAGATTTCAGAGGAAATTCAAGAACTTGAAGCTCTGCTCAGTTCAGCCATGGATTAAGTGTCAATTTCAAAGCAGAAATTAAAGGCAGAGCACCTCCCATGTGTAGGCAGTGACTGAGTGTTGTTTGGGTTTAGTTCGCAGTCTTAAAACAGTCACTTTACCTTTTTACGATTGCAATTTAGGCAATTAAATTTATTCCAGGTCTCACTTTAGGAGACAGACCTTTATTGGATTTCACCCTAGCTGGCCACTTAGGAAACCCTCTGCCTTTGATCCTGGTGATTGATACACCATAACCAAGATTCTGCAGATTATGCTTAGTCTGTATAAAAGAACATTCAAGGACAAGTTTCAATTTCACTCTGTGACATATGGAAGACGTATGTGTCAGATTTATCTCAGTTTAGCTGGATCTCAAGGCGTAGCTGATCAGCTAACTCACTGATTACTCTAGACTGGATGACAGTGAAGGGGTGGCTGTGAGGGCCATTGTGATGATCATTTCCAATTTGGTCAGAAAAGCTGGACTGAGGAGGACTGGTTTTGGCCTTGCAGGCTCAAGCTTAATGCTCAGTCCTTGAGTATGAGTTGAGTCTGGAGAAGCAGCGGCTGGCTAGGAAGTACTTTGTTATTTCTGACTGCCAAGGAAACTGTAGTCTTTGCTTTGTGGACTCAGCCCTCACCCAAGTGTCCTGTACGCTCCAGGTTGTGCTGTGCTGTTACATGGCAACACTTCCCAACTGTGCCAGCTGCAGGGCCCAGATGTTCACTCACTTGGTGGCACTTTCTGTGCTAATTGGTTTCTTCTCGGTTCTTGGTCCAGATCTTCACTTTCCAGTTTGATGGATTTACATTTGTTGTCTGACTACCCTCTTATTTGTATTTCCATCCTTCAGATCAAGAAAACCTCAAGCAAATCCCCCAAACAGTTCACACAGGGGATGAGGCAGAGTGAATTTTTTTGGCTGAGGAGTTTTAAGGGCTGCTGTGCCCAAATGATTTTCAGTCATCCACATTTCTCTCGTGTTCCTTTTTATTTTGTGTGTGTAAGCACTATTTTGCACGGTAATGGCTTTCTAATTCACAAGTTCATACTTTGGATACTGGATGTAGAAGAATAAATTTTATCAGAAATTGTATGTTTGCGTTTGCTGCAGAGCAATGGAAGAGTATTTCTTAGGTAAATTGAAGTAAATATGCAGATGGATTAATATGTCGATTGAAATACATCTGTAGAGTTTTTCAAGTGTTAAGAACTTGATAGGAATAATTTGTATTTAAGTTTTTGTGTTTGTTTTCCTCTTTATTATTTATTTCTGTTTTTAAAGATTCAGTGTTGAGGTCTGGGACATCTCTGAGTCCTTTAGAGGGCAAAATAGATTTAACTTCAGCTCTCTGAGGAAGCAAAGGACTAACACTGCAAATAAGCATTTTTTTCCTTCCTCAGCAGTGGGTAACTTAAAACATCCTCTTTCTTTGTGGCTCCTGAGCTTTGATTCTTAAGTGTGCTTAAGTGCCTAATTAAATGGGAATTAGGTATCTGAATTCCTGTGTGGCCCTAAGCCTTAGGGTTTAACTGACTTTGTGACACTGTACCTCTCCCTTGCAGGTGTGGGTATGGCCATGAGGAAAATGGGAAGCATGGCCAAACCAGATGTTTACATTATTAAGGATGGGGACACAATCACTGTAAAAACAGAAAGTACCTTCAAAACTTCACAGTTCAGCTTCAAGCTTGGTGAGAAATTCGAGGAAAACACATTAGATGGTAGGAAAACTCAGGTCAGTATACTAGATTTCTGTCAAAAACTACAGTTCTTTGGATGTCTTACAGACGGAGATGCTATTTAAAAGTTAGTTTTGACATCCACACTAGCAGTGCTTCATTTGGTGAACAGCTGGCTCTGTAAATCTCATTGAAATGAATTATTTTTTTGTGTGTGTATGTATAGATTAAGCAACTTCCAAAGAGGGAAAATGCTGAAACCAATAATATCTTGTGTATTTTGTTGTCTTCAATCTGTAGCAGAAGTATTGTGTTAGTAAAACTAACAGGCCTCTAAATCTGTGTTAAAGCCAAATGCCATTTCATTTGAAGCCTATAGAAAAAAATCCCATTGAAGTTTAATCAGAGGTAATTCAGGCCTTGGGTTAACCTTTCAGCTTGGTCTCATATTTGCATCACAAGAGAGCAGTGTGTGGTGGGATAACAGACACACAAGGCACACATGTGAATCACAGCCCCTCATCTCCAGTTTTAGAAGACAAAGAGCTTCTTCCTGCACCAAGTAGGGAGAATATCCATCCAAAAGGAGGTTAAATGCAAAGAAGCCCTCATATTCATCTCTCTCATTTCCTTTTATAAGTGCTCTCCCTCCAGCCACACATTGGCAATTCATCTATCAGAGCAAGATCAGATAAACCTTACACAAAAGCTGAAAGCACATGTACAAAGAGATGAACAGAGAACATAGTCTGCTCTTGTTAATTGGAATTCTGCTGTCAAAAGGTCTGTCTGATGCAGGAATGTGTCAGAGCAGTGAGTGAATAAGCAGTGAGCTACTGTAAAAAGAGGATCAATAAAGACCATATCCTGGCTTTGTAGATGTAAATGGAAAAGTTACTATTGAGTGAGCTGGGGTGGGATTTCTTCCTTTGGAATAAGGTGTTGGAAAGCCTCAATTTCTATCTAATGTCATGCATAAGGTATTGATGTTTGTGTTCTGTTTTCAGACCCTTGTCAGCTTAAAAGATGATGGGTCAATGATTCAGGAGCAGGAATGGGATGGCAAGAAGACCGTAATAACACGGAAATTAGTGGATGGACAATTGGTGGTGGTGAGTTCAGTTCCACTTTCAGATTCCGAAGTGCTCTGACCAGTGGTCTAAAAGTGACTCTAAGAGATCTTTTTCCTTCTAGTCTTTACTGGACCAAATTAATAAATCCGTCTCTTTATCTTCTAGGAATGTGATATGAATGGTGTGAAGTGTGTTAGAGTCTACCAGAAAGCATGAGAACATCTTCATGTTCGTGACAACTTTCTACAGACAGCTCAGTTCAGTGGACAGAGCTCCTTCACACTCCGTGTTTTCCTTCTCCCTGTTTTCTGGTATTTCAGTGGACTGAGTACTGAGTGCAATCCTTTTTAAAAGCCGTGGTGTAACTATTATGTAGCTGTTCTGAACTTGCGAGGCTATTAAATAAAATTGTCAAATATATGAGGTGGAAATGTTGCTACTATAGTGGAATTTTAAAGTGTGGGTTTGTCAAAACTCAGTTTGGTTTTAGGCTCTACAACAAACTGACTTCAGTTCAAGATAATGTTATATATGGCAACCAACAGTGAAAAGCAAGCTGTATTTTGGCCAGTAGCCTTAATTACTGAAATAGTAAAATCTGAAACAGAAAAAAGGCATTCAGAGTTTAAGCTCTGGAGTTGTTTCTAATTTCCATGTTAAAAAGTAAATAGAACTGGGTGGCTATAAAGAAGAGAGATGAGCTTTGGTGTGTAAGCAGAGGAATGTATTATCAGGGGTTAGTTTGTTTTTTCATACTTCAAATCCACAAATATCAGAAAAAATGTATACTGCCAATGGACATGATATAAACTTGAGCAAACACATACATGGTTTACTGAAAGGAAGCCTTATTTTGAGAAGACTCTGTTTTCCTAGCAAAATTGTTATTTCCACTCTAGTAACATTCTAAGAATTCTTAACTGAAATCTACTGAAATACTGCCTAAAACTTAAAGCCTAATTTTATTTTTATTCTATTTTTTTTAAAACTGGCTTGAAACACCTAGCAATGGAGTTTATATGCTTTGAAGTGCCAAAATAAATAATCAGAAATATCAGTGTCTTGAGTATTACATTTACACTGGTTGGGAAATGGAGCCTATGAGGGTAGTATTCTGCCAAAGAGATGTCAGATCAGACAGAATTAAAAAGGTTTAGGTGAATTTCTGTCACAGCAGGCAGACATGTCCTTAAAGTGAAACTATTTGGTGACAGGGATGGGTAGTTTTCTGTCAGATTCAGAAGCCTGGGGAGCTATGCAATCACACACTTCTAGTCTGCAGCATCAGTCGTTGCAGAATCCATTGCTGCTTCAACACTACTACTATTTTAATTGCTCACTGCACGTATCGTATTACTCAGCTTACCTGAATAGCAGAAAAGTCTGCTCTTTTATGTTCATGAGAAGTTATTTTCCCCATAATTTTGGACCATTTATCTTTTTCATAATTTCCTGACTATTTATGAATGATCCCTTTTACCTATGTCATCTGAAAGAATGTGTAGGTGGAGTGTATTTCTTTCTTTCTTTTCTTTTTTTTCATGATCCCCGTAAGAGTAAATGTTGTTCCTGCTCCCCCAATGTCTCCTTTTCTAGTTGGCCAACATTCATGTCACCTTCGTTTGTTATTCTTCCTGGCTTTAATGTGAACCCTGAGGATCTATGCTGTATTCTTATACTATACATTAGAAACAGGTTTTTTATTATTAGGGGAAGGAATCTCCCCAAAGAAACAGAAAACATACTGATCTGATGAGAAACGTGTTAGGTTTATAATCAGAAATACACTAAATAGTAGTAGGAGAATGAGTGCAGTAAGATGTGGAAAATCCTGCCTCCCTTCCAAAAGAGTGATCTGTCACTTACTTCTGCTTATTTACTTTTCTGATACTGGGTAGTGTTAACTGTTGCTATTTCGTTTGAATGGAAAAAGCTTCCAATGTCTTTTATAGGACATCCGTTTTCATTACAATGAGATCACTTCTTGGAAAACAAAAGGTAGAAGAGTATCTTTTTAGAGCAATTTCCTTTGGAAACGAGGCTTATAAATTCTGTGTTTGTGTGCGTGTGCTCTCTAATTTCAGCTGCATGTGAGGTCCCAGAGATAATTGTTCTTCCACAATGTCATGAAAATAAGTGGTCTGGTGAAGGAGATAGACCATTGAAGTGCCTTGATGATGGAAAGACTGCACATGGAAGTGACACTTTTTTAACATTAAATGGAAGAAAAACATTATAAACTCTCTTGGCGCACATAAGAAGCTATATTAAACACAGAAGTTGACCAATGGTAAAACACAGATTAACAGGAAACCGGAATTCTTTAGAGTTAATTCTCCAAAATTACTTAGGCTCACATGTTTATTTGCTTTATTTTGATGTTAGCTTCAGCCTATGTTGCTGTTAACTTCAATGTATGTGTATGGTGATGCAGAACTACCACATATACAATCTGTTAGTGTTAGATTAGACCATACACTTAAAATGACAGCTGTTTTGTAGTACTGCAAGCCAAGATTTATAATGCTCAAGACTCAAAAATAATAGCTCATTTCCAAATTCCTTCTATCTACTATTACACAGGCCAAATTTTTTACTCTTCATGAAGCGTGTGTACACAATGTTCTCATCGGTGTAAAATAACCAGTTGCCCTGAGAATTGAATAACTCTCTGTAGTTCACTATAACACATAAGTTTGTGGAAAATCAGACTTTTGAGAACAACTGAAAAAAAAGAAATTATGCATTATCCAGCCAGGACTGCTTCATAATGCTACAGAATTGTGAAATAAGGAGAGGAGCTTTATTGTGGCATTTTAGTGCATATTTTTGAAAATATTTTGGAAGGCTAAAGGTAACACGTTCAGCAAACTAAAGCTGCAAGTAAAACTTGCTTGAAGAGAAGTAGTTTCCATATCCACTCCAACATATGCTCATTTAAATTTATGAGCACTGCACAATTATATCTTATTATATCCCACTGTCCTCTCAAAGTGGTGTAGTTCTGCTGTTGCCATAGAAGGAGTTTTGTTGTTTTCTGGGTTTTTTGGGAGGTGGGGATGTTTGAGGGGGTGGGAGGGGTTTTTTGGTAGTGATTTTTTTCTTTTTTTCAGTGAAGCAAAAGAAAATCGAGTTTTTTAGCAATTTAGATCTGATATTCCACCACATGAGGGAAATCTCTTGTCTGAGCTTTCCAAGAACAGTAATAAAAAGGCACTGTGCTTTGGGATGAGCGTACGGGCTCTATACAATGCTCAGACTATCAAAGATTTTCCTGTTATGGTTTGGTTATATGATTTACTTCAGATTTGTTATCTTACTCAGCCTGCACTCTCTGCAGTTAATCCTGACCTTTCCTCTTCCTCTCCTGCCCCTACATCACATGTGATCTTCAGATCAAAGATTTTTAAAAGCAAAGACAGTGATGGGAAATCCCTCAGTTTTCTGAGGTTATTGTCCTGCTGTTAGCTCTCAGCTGTCCTATAAAAGGGCAGCAATTATTTCTTCACATGTGGAGGTCAAGTACAGTTTTGCTCTGCCAAAGGCTACTCAGGCAATATTACCTCAAACATCAAAAGAGAAAATGAATTATTGAATTGGTGCCTTTTTTTCTTTTTCTTTTTTTTAGGTTAAAACCGAAAAATCCAGTATTGTTAATTCTAGCGAGTGTAAACAGTAAGCAACCTTTGTCTACTTCCACATAACATTGTGTCCAATACATTCTTTTGTTCATAAAGCAGTCTATTCAAAGTAACTCTTAGTAAAGTCCGATACTGAAAATAAGAGCCCTGTAAGTATATTTTCAGAGCCCCCCCCCCCCCCCGAGCTTCCCTTGAAGCCTGACTAGGAGCCCAGGGGCCCCACTTCAGCTCAGCCTGGGGTGTCAGTCCATGCCTGAGCTAGTTGTCAGTCAGTCTGCAGTTCAAATACCTGCAGATTTTACTCACAAATGCATGCATTTAACTAATTTCTAAGAAGGAATTGCCATATGAAGGGCTGGTATTCTACTTAAAATTGTTTTATAAAAATAAAAGCTGTAAAAGCAGGCCAGCTCCAATCAGACCTTTGATGGTGACTCCTTCCCTGTCTGAGAATGTGCAATGAATGGTTTAGAAACCCTTTGCACTATGTTGATTATATGTGCTTGAAGGGGAAAAGAACCCCACACAGTGTGATAGTGGGTGGAAGCAAGTTAACATCATATACTAATTATTCTTTGATTCCTCATTGCAGTCCCATTGTTTAATCCTGGGAGGGTTTAGCACTATTTTCATAGGGTTTGGACACAATCCAGCATCAGTGTAAACACATTTTTGCCCCATGGTTCTCCTTCCAGCTTTGGCTTGTCAGCCCTTGTATATCAAATTAAGTTTTTGTGGACAGTTCCTAGAATGGTTTTACTTCATGTTACTATTTTAGAGATCCCACTCCAAGAGTGAATTTGTCTTCCTTTCCAGCAAAAATGTTTTCAAGATCTACTCCCTCTACCAGGTGGTCTTAATTATATTCTGGAGATATTTAGAGGGGAAGTCCATTATAGTTGCATAAGAAATGTAACGTTTCAGTGGCAAGTGCGTTCTAGAATCAGTTTTAGCTAATGCCCTGCAAAAATCAATTGAATCCCAAATATTATTGTTGAGGTTACAATATATAACCCTTTTGCCATTAACCACAGATGTACGCTCTGAAAGTGTCACCAGAAGGCAAATACCCCCCTCTGAGGACCATACATACCACTGGTTCCATAGGGAATTTTTGCTTGAAAGCATGTGTGTACCTTCAGAAAAAGTATCAGCTAAGTGTGCAGCTCAGCTCATTGTGCAGTGCAAGTGTCCAATGGAAAATCAAGGGACTGAGTGCAGTTTTCAGGCTGGGCTGGTGGTGCATCACTGCCACACACCCCAGGGGCATTCTTGCTCTGTGACTTGATGTCTTTTGGGGCCATGCAGTATAGTCCTGTGTGGTGAACAGCAGATTAGAAATCAGAAAGAACAAGGCAGCCTGCAGCTCTTGACCTCAACAGCAACCTTGAATTGAAAACTGAAAGTCCATGACAGGGAAGTTCTGGAAAACCCTGAAGTACAAGGGCTCTTTGGGTACATGGAAAATGGAGCTGAAGGCAACTCAGACTGACTGCTTGCTCTAGAAATTATGGCCAGGCCTTGTTATTGCTCTGCAGTTTAATTCTATAAGTAGCCAGTTACAATTCTATAAGTGAAACAGAGTAGGGATTATTTCTATATTGATGCAGAGTGTAATCAAGGCAAAATATCATTAATGCTTTCCCTTTCCAAAATGTCTAAAGCAGTAACTGATACTGGGATTTGCTCCAAGTGTTTTCTACTCTTATCTCCACTCATTTTCCTGAACCACGCTGCTTTGTACAGATTTAATTGCATACAAATAAAATTCAGAAAATGAGATGGTTTTATTCTTCTACATTTATATTTTTCTCTTTGTGAGATGCAGAATGAAAATGCAAGCTGTATATCTTTACTGGGTACTGTTTGAATAGTCTCTTGGATTCAGGTTCTGGGTGTCCAGCTGGTGTGATTACTAGAATAGGCATTAAGAAAGATAAGAATAAATGTAGAGAAAACTGAGTGCACAGCTTTTCCCTCTAAGTACATGCCATATTATCCATGGCTGCCACCTTGAAAGTCCTTTCAGTTGAATGTTGAAACGGTATTAAGCACACTTTCTCTCCAGTATTTGGTCAGTACAGTCCTCACCTAGGAAAGTAGGTAGATAGATACGTGTTGAGTTTTTAAAGTATTGCTAGTGTTATTTTCTGAATGTGATGTATGATAATCAAAGTAAACAATTTAATCTGAAAAAATCTGGTTCCTTTATTAATCTCTCAGCTAGAACTCAGCAGACCTGGAAGAAGTTTGATCATATCTGTATGGAACTGTAACACTACTTTCAAGTTAGAACTTCAAAATCTGTAGCTCAATTTTCTCTTGGTTCTGTCTTGTTTCTATCTTAATTTACACAGTTCTAAGGTTTTCCCTCATAACTTAGATTTCCCCCCCACTCACATGTGTCATAGATATATTGCTTTGGGAAGTTACTTAATGATATCTTTCCCTTGTGGGCAGTGTTTAAGACAGTCCATAGAAGTTTCTCAATATGTCCAAAATACTAAGCCTGAAAAGAACCCAGAAGCTTTTCTTTATTAAAGAAAACACAGATTGGAAACATTACCAATCCTTGGAAAATAAAGTGTACCAAACACTATGGAATATTTAAAAAAATCTTAGATAAACCTCTGCAAAATCAAATGATCAGCCATAGCTCTAATTTGTGTTGATAGTGGCTGACTTGGGACTGCCTGGGTATTTGTGGGTAAAAGCACAGTTTGTGTGAGACACTGTCCAGATGTCTACTGGAATTTCCCCTTTTCCCAGCTGATAACTCCTTTTGTCAATGTGTCTTTATTTCACTGTGATCAGCTATTTCCTTAAAGATAAAACGCAAATTTTTGCTCCATTTAGTGAGATTTCTCTGTTTGCTATTGTACTCACGGATTTAAATTTTGAGGAACACTTGGCACTTCTCTATAATTTTTCCTATAGATTTTACTAGAGAGAAAACTGCTGCTTTGAGGCTGAAGCATACTGAGCTGGAGTTCTAAGCTGTATTCTTGCTAAGATCAAGAAGTAAGCACGTTTACTGTAGAGGCACTGCTGACATTTTATGAAGTGACAGCCTTACATTTCTCCAGTAAGATTGGATTAGACTTTAGTAACTGAAAGCTAGCATTAGAGTTCAAGAATGAATGATTAATTTTGAGACACATTACTGACTCTTTAAAATGAGATTATAAAATTTTCCTCCTTGATGTTTCTAATACTTACAATGATAATAGAGTTCACTGGGAACACAATATGAACAGCAAGTTTCATAGATTCATATATTCACTTATTATGAAAGGTTGATGAGGGTAATACAACAGAAAGAAGAGATCACTGTTGCTGATATGGTTTTATTATGATCTGACTGTCTTATTCTTGGAATAAAACCTAAGAGTAAAGTGTGGAATTGAGTGGGCAATGAAATATATTGTGTTGCCTTGGTGTTGTTCTTATTTAATTATACTATCATAGCAAAAACATTTCCCTAACATGGTTTATTTGCCTCGAATAGTAACAACAGATTTTAGTAGGAAAAATATTCAGTTGCATTTTACAATAGCATTTCACTGTTAACTTCAGTAATGTTATGATGATATAAAACCAAAGAAAACAGCATTAAGGATCCAATATTTGTTGCTTTTCTTTTTTTTTTAGTTTAATGCTTATTGGGACATTTTTTGAAGAAAACACCAATAAAACATGTTGAACAATATAGTCAGTCATGCCTATACAGTTATTTCATATTGCCAAAAGGGAGTCTGTAATTAATTTTTGACTACCATGCACAATAGGGTATTGTCCTTGCAAGTCTTTAAATTAATTGCACGTAGTAAAATGCTAGCTACTACTTGCTAAGCAGAGCAGCTTTCTTTATATATGATATTGCATAGAGTTACATCAGGGAGAAAAAGGAATATCTGATGCTATTTTACTACTGCAAGTCCAGTGGATCCAACACAAGTCTGGAAAAGCCAGATTAATTTGTTTAATAGTTCCCACATTACCAGAAACATTATGAATTGTTTTATATGAGATAATGCTGAGGACTTCACCTGTTCCTTTTGAAAGACGCCTTGGATGGAATTTGATGTAATTTTGGATGAAATAAATTTGAGGAGAATAGGTTACATGAAAAAAAGCATGATTTCATGCTTTATGAGTTTTAACACAACTGCTTTTAATGCTTAAGCCAGAAAGAACCACTGCTGGTTTTCTTATGTGTTTTGCATTTAACAGGTGCATTTCATGGGCACACTTCCTGTAGGGTAGAGTAGCATAACCTTTATTTTTAGGACTTTGCCTTTCTACCAAATAAAACTTGTACCCTTGGAGAGTTCTAATATACCTTAGAAGTTATTGTCTCATCTAATGACCACTGCCTGATTTGGCCAACCAAACAGCTGGCTGAAGTAGAGCAGGAAGGATGCTTTGTAGGTTATTTAACTCCTTCTATCCCAAAGACAAATCAATGATGTCTGTGTTGTCCCTGAGAAATAGCAGTCAAGCTATTATTAAAATATTTCATTAATGGATATTCCACATTCTTCCTCAGCAGTATTTTTCAGATATTGAAGAAAAATGGTAGGTCCCTTCCTTTGTTGCAGTTTGTCCCTGCCCTCTATCTCATAAGTTGATGTGGGTGCTGACATCCTAATTAAGGTCTTTTTCTTCTTATCGTTCTTCACAAATGGGCAATTGCTTTCTTGGCAAGTTCATTTCTTAAGAGTATTTCACTCCCTGGCTTTGCTTTCCTACAGGCTCTACGTATGCATGTAAGATAGTTCCTTCTGGTGTTCTGCTATCTGCATTGTTAACAATGAGCAGGGACTGATAAGATCTTACTATCAAACTGATTGTTTCTCCAGGTTCTGTTTACTCTAGGTTTATATAAGGCAGGATCTAGTTGGACTTGGGATATATCACGGCAGCATGCTGAGGCTGCTCTGATCACTGGTGATGCTGTGCCCTGCAAAGTAACTCCACTTCTTTGCTGACCCAACAGGTCATAATTTCTTGGCTTCCCTGCAAGCCTGAGGGTTCACATGGGAAAATGGAAGTATAGTACTGAGTGGAATGAATCAATCCAGTTTCCATTTTTAACAGAAGTTATGCTGCTTAGGGTTGGGATGAAAAAACAGATTATTCTTTAGCGAGTCATGAATAGTTTTACTCTCACCATCTGATGTGTTACTTTTCCCATATAAGAATAATTTACTTCTATATCTGACAGCCTACAGCTTTCACCTTGGTTACTAGGTGCTTTCTTCCTGCCATTGTAGCAGCAGCACTCTCACAAAATACATGTATTCCTTTTATAATGATCTGCAAAGGGACACCTAACAGTGGTCTGTAGATAGGCAGCTATAACTAAGTAATCCAAATAAAATGACCATTTGCAAAGTTTGAGAGCAGCTTTGGAAGTAACATAGGATCTCTTGTTCACATACTTCTTTTAGTCACTTAAATCATGCAGTTACTATGATTTAAGCTTTATCCCTTCATTGGACAAACTTAGCAATATCATCTGACAAGAGTCGTAACTGTGGCACCTTGTGGGGCCAGACTCATCTAACCTAACCTAACCTAACCTAACCTACCTGGAAGCATCCAGCTGAGGTTCTTGGTTCCTGCCAAGGCAGTGAAGCAGGGCAGACTTGACCTGAAAATGCCAGGTAACAGTTTGAGGAGTAAACTGCCAAGTCTACTGCAAACATACTTTGTTGTCTTCAAGAGACACACAGTGGTGCACTAGAAGCTCTGAGACAGTAGGATATACGAAGCACACCCATCACCTAACAAATCCCACAGGAGCTGTGTGAATCACACTGCGTACTCCATCTCATGAGTCACACTAAGCACATACAAGCCATGCATATGTATATAGCTGTAACTGCATGCTTACAAGTTATGTTTTAACTGATCTGTTCTCTACCCGTGTAAAATTGTGTAGTTATGAAGTTGGCTTTGTTTTATGCTATCCCAGTTGATGATATTCAGATGGGTATTTTGTGTTAACAGACAACTGCACAGAAATAGGTACTGATTAATTATGAATACCTGTCTGGGGGAGCTTTGCATTACTTTCCATTCCATTGTTTGATTTCTTTTAGAGACTGCCATTGGAAGTTGTAATCTCTACCATCAAAAGCAGTTTTCTCTCAAGACCCTCCAACATAGGAGGGTCTTGACATATTTACACACTTGGTTCACTAGTTTAGGTAGCTGCTGAAGAGCTATGCTCTGCAACAGGAAACAGGTTGTGCCTTTCTAGGTTCAGGCTCCTAGTCATCCAGCACAGTTTATTCTGCCTAGTCACTGCATCTCAGTCTGCTTGCTATGCATCAGGCGGGTGTCTGTTCTTGATCTTGTCCTTTTACAAAGTTCACACAGTTCAAGGGATCTTGTTAAGTTATTAAAACAGTCTTCTTCACAGCATAGAGCAGTTCAGTCCACTTGAGATCTGAGTCCATGGCCTGGGAAACATTCACATTTTTCTGTTGGATATAGGAAAAGTCTTGGGAGATGGAGCATTGCTCAAGTGTCACATTTAAAGGACAGCTTTGTACAGAGCCAGCAATAAACATGTTATAACATTTTCTTTTCTATTTTTTTTTTAATTATGACATGGAATTTCCTGAATCTATAGTCTTGCTTCATCCCAGGTACATCTTTAAGTCGTTCTTTGATGCCAGATTGATGCCATCACCCATAGATCCTGTGTTCACCTCCTGTTTCACACAGAGTATTTGAGCAGTTGCCTGACCACCTTACCCAGACATTTATGGTCACCCCACCTCAGAAGTGTTTCATACAGCTGAACGTTTCCATTGCTTCCTTGATGGGTTACAAAGGCTTGTTGCCCCAGATAGGTGTGCAGCATCCCCAGGGAAAGAATTTGCTGATGTGTATGGTTTCTCAGGTTACTGTAGAAACTATCTTCCAGTAAGTGGTACTGAATCCCTTCTTCCTTTCCCCAGTCCACCCCCGACTTCCTCTTCCTCTAAAATATTTGCATTTTTCTGCCATAACCACTAGGTGTCAGAAGTACTCACATCTAAACTATAAAATCCTCCAAAATACTACCCCAGAGATCCTGAGGTTTTCCTTATTCTTTTCGAGGGGGCCAAGAGTTGGGGCATAGTCTTGCTGTAAATGTGGGACCTGATGGATGTAATAAAGAAATTAGATTCAGTAAGCTGTGCTTACAGAGCAGGTCCATAGTGTTTCATGGCAGACAATTTAGCACAGAAGGGAGTTATGTCTGTCATCGAAGGGCTTTAATTCAGCCAGTCATAGAAAACTAATAAATTGGATGTGTTCCAAAAGATCAACGGGCTGTATCTAATACAAAGAAATACATTGGTGAAACAGGGTGTGTAGAAGTAGAATGAAGAAAGAGTTCCACCCTGAAGAGGGCTTATGGTTGAAAACCAGAACAATCCTCAGTTTAAATTTAGATGTTTTTCAAACTAAAGCTGAGGAATTCATGCCACTAATGAGACATATCTTCCTCTTCTTCCCACTCTTGTTTCAAGATGTCTGTTAACAAACTAATCAATCATCCTTGCCTAGTAGCATGAGTTTTACACTAGCTGGGAGGATACATTCTCAGCTTCCCAGTGCAACCCACAATACACCACTAGTTGAATTTGTAGGACCCTGAGACACCAATCTTTTCTGAAGAAGATATTTCAGTTTTTCAAATGTTACAAAATCATGGGTTTGGATTTTTTTTTCCTTAACCCTGCAAACTCACATGTAATTTAATTTTATTTCCTTTTAAATTGTAGGCAGGCATTTCCATTTCCAAGTGTACTTTTCTTCCAAAAAACCTCCAGCCCTCAACTACTCCACTACCATGTAGGACCTACACATACGGTACCTGTTATTTTGCTGCTCTTTGAGACGTGGCTCAATGCATCATCATACTGTGCCCTGAAATAGCAGCACAAGAGAATACTTTCTATTTAAAAGGAGAGAAACCCAAATTTTCCCATCTGGTGCCTCAATTCAGCTGAGTCCCATGGAAAGTTACAGGCCTTTGCAGCTTCCCACTGACAACTGATTGCATCAAGTAGGTCTTCAGCTGAAGCCAGGGGCAAGAGTGGAACCACAGGTGATAGGAACTACATGGCAAAAGAAGTATGTATGAATATTAGTCTAGAGTCAGTCCTGCTGCTATTATAAACTGCAAGATCAGCCAATATCTTCCAGCAGGTGTCTGAAGGCAGAAGGACCTGGCTTCCCTATGTTTCCTCCCTCCCTAAGTTCCTATAAAACCCTTCATTTTGAAATTCTCTGTGAACTCTGTGCCAATGGCCCTGTCTCCTGGTGTCTGCCACATCACTAACTTCAATTCTTTCAGCATTTTGACTGGTTTGAGAGCATGAAGAGAGATGTGGGGGGGACAGGTTTGATGAAATGTTTTAATGCTTCCATGGGTCTGTTCTGAGCATACTCAGAAATTTATCTTTCCTTTTTTTTTTTCCATGTTTAAACAATGTTATCCTCAAAATTAGCGCAGTTTTATACACACACATCTAAAATATTACATGCAGTTAGAGGCTTGATCAAATATGGTATTACTGCATGACGTTCAAACAGACAGTGTTATACATCTGGAATGGCTGATTACATTGTCAATTTAACCTGGCAAGATGAGAGCATAATGGCTTTGGGCTACACCAGATGGTGGATTTAGGCACGGTAGAGTATAATGCATTGATCCTGGAACAGAAAGCATCACCCTGAAAGAAGCAAAGACCATTCATTCATTTTCTAAAATAGTATTTCGAAGATGGACATCAACATGTAGCTGTGAGTTATTGCTTAATAAAACTGCATAATGCTTATTAGCAATACCATACAGTGCACTATCAGTCAAATTAATCATTCATGCAAGACCACTAATTTGGTCCTAAATGCACTATTTAGAATGAACGCTGAATGTTACTGTTATTACGTAGCCACCTGCTGCACATTTATGACATTATATTTGGTGTATTGCTGCAGTAATCTAAACTGTGCTTAAAGACGGAGTTCAATTCCACATAATGTTTTGTTAACAACCTCCATGTAAACAAATACAATCAATTATGGCCAGAGATAATTACAGTACTGAATCATTCTCTTACAACACTTAAATAAAAATGCCAGATTGATTCAGAAAGATTTTAGACTTTACCTGAATTTGAATGAAGGTGTGTCCTGAACTGTAATAGGTGCAATTACAAAGGTAAGATTAAGGAGATGCCAGCTTTCTTCTGGTTTTATATACATTTTCAGAGTCGCTTTGTAACAAGGAAAGCCCTTTGTAGGCCAGCTGCCTGTGCAGAACAGGCATTTCCCAGGTTGAAATCTCTTCTTTCCTCCTTCCCTCCTCCTCTCCCTCTTTCCCTTCATGGGATCTGGCATTTTTAGGAACCTTTCCTTTATTTACCAACCAGAAGCGGTAACTAGGGATTTAAAAAAAAAAAAAAAAGAAAAAGTTACATTTTGTTACCACTGGGGTGTGCCACTTAAAAGGATTATGTTCTCTGCCCAGTAATTCATTCTTCTATGGCTTCATGCTGGACCAGTGCCCTTTCCATTCATCTAGCACTTTTTATATACAAAAATAAAGCCACTCGGCAAAATGCTCAGACCAGGCATCACTCTCTTTTTCACTCAGAGAGAGAGGAAGCGAAGAATGAAGAGGTGCCATTTCTTGGCCAGTGCCACACAAACAGAGCAGTCAGAGGAAAAAGTCCATGTCCCTACCAGCAACATTCTTTGCACCTGAAGTTTGCCATTAGATAGTCCTGTCCTTTTAACTAGTTAGGCTCATTGTCTTGTCAGCGGGAAATGTCTGACATTTGCAGAGACAAGTTCACCCTACCTCCCTTGCACACCTGTTTTACAAGACGATATTCCCCTAAGAACGTACGTCTCTCTTCCTCCACTGGTGAGGTTACACTAATCAACAGGCCTATCTGAGACACCCAAACTGTAGAAGATGACATTTAAAAGTGACTTGAATCCCACAATTTGTGTACTTTCCAACTCCCAGAGCATGTTTAGCCTGAATAAGAGAAGGTTTATGGAGCACTTAAGTGCAGCCTTGCAAATACTTACAAGGAGATTACTAAGAAAAGGGAACCAGGTTCAATACTAACTTGTATGGTGGGATAGTGAGATGCAATGGTCGTAAGCTGAAATAGCTGTCTGGGTATAAACATGTTTTCCTCCTGAAGACAGCCATGCGGTGTAAGAGATTGCCCAGAGAACTAAGGGATCTCTGAGCCTGGAAATTCTGATGGCAAGACAGAACAAAGCCCTGAACCACCTGGTCTGAATGCAGAGCTGCCTCTGCTTTGAGCAAGGCATTGGATGGTGACCTCCTAAAGTCTCTTCAGCCCTAAGTGATTCAGAGTTGTCTTTCATGCTGAAATATCACACATGGGTTATTATACCTATACATCAGAGGTAGTCTGTGAAGATCATGTTGAGATAGATATTAATGCTGGGTTAGACAAGGTTAACACAGAGGATTTTATCAGATGTTAATAATGCATCAGAGACAAATTTAGGTTTAGCTGGCACCTCCAGTTACTGGAATTTTCAGAAGCATATCTGTTCTTATAAGGACTTGTCACAGCACAGTTGTGGTGACTTTTGCTTTGGTGTGTGTGTAAAATATAAGAACTAAAATCTATTTTGGAATGAGAGTGGGAGTGAAAGAAAATTTCACAGAAAAAAATGGTGTGCAAAGGTATATGGAAGCTTTGATAAAAGAGGCTCACAAGGAATAGTTGATTGATGATAGATTAACTAAAAGAACAATTTGCAATTTATTAGATTGAAAATGTAATATTTCCTATGAAAACAGTTGTTAAATTGGATTTGAAAAAATAAATCGATATCTGCAAAGAAGAATGAAAATTATATTGTAGGTGAGAAACTAAAAGATGTTTTAGTGACAGGTCAAACAGGGTAATGTCAGACAGGCAAATCCTTGAACCTGCTGGAAATAGGGGATGAAAACTGGCATAAAGGGAATCTAAATGATAGGTCATTTAAATTGTGTACAGTCTGGGAAATAGTCTGTGCACTAAATTCTTCAGAGAGCACTCTTGGCTTTTGCCATGGGGAATGTGACAGCGTAAAGTTTGTGCACAGGTTTCCCATCAGCTCTTAGAGCAGAATCATGCACTGAAAAAGGGCCAAGTTAATGTTAGATATTGATTTCTCAATGCATTGCCGGCATATTTCTTATTGCAAGTTGCACAAAAATCAAGAATTACTATAAACAGAACAACTCAGTACCCAACAGCAGTATTACATTCCATACCCAATGATGCTGAGGTTTTTGACTGATTACATCAACAAGCACAGAGTATTAAACTACACATTTCTGTCCACATATTTTTTCTATCTACTGGATAGCAGAAAAAAAAGCATAATCATGCTAGATTTTTCAGCACATTTTTGTTCTTCTCCCTCTCCTACTTAGGAATCAGTCACATCTCAACTAGCTTTGTATCTGAGATGATATCTTCATGAATCTTGATGTGAGGAGGCTTGACCCCTTTCAATCTACAGATATGGGAAACACCCATGCTGGAACATCTTTACTATAATAGTAGTCTCAGAATTAGTCAGAGGACTATGCCACATGACTCTGACATGACTAAAGTATTATTAATATCTTAACAGGAAAATGAGAAAGTGCTTTTAACTATTGAAGGTGACTAAATCATGTCCATTCGTTGAGCAATAAGTAACAAAGAACACTATTAGAGTGGTTAATGAGCAAGGCTGTGAGTCACTGACACTAATCTTCCTTATTGCTTTGAGCAAATACAATTACTTATGCATAGATCTTCAAAGCCATGTGCTTATGTGTCTTTTAACATCTGACTGTAGGCTCTGTGCTTTTCTTTCCCACCTGAAAGATAAAATGACAATACTTCTCCACCTTACAGGCATTTATTGGAATATTCAACACACAAAAATAATGGGGTCATAGACATAGTTGGAAGAAGAGGCTGTGAGAAGGGGAGCAATTCACTAATGCATTTTAAAACTATGGTAACAACTTCTTCCCACTAATTTGGATTAAAATGATGCAAAAATTCCCACACCTTCATCAGACTCACCTTAAATTATACTCTTTGCCCCCACACTCACTAAAATACTAATGGGGCACACGCAGACACAGATAAGGTACGCTTTTGTGTCCTAGGATTCAGATTGTGAAAAACAAGGAAGTTTTATCTTTACAGCTTTTCCTTTCAACTTCCCTGGAAGTTTCCATCGTTCAGCACTACCTCACAAGTGCTGCTGACATAACACCCTCAGGACATGAGGTTCTTTGAGTCCCCAAGCTGTTCTGAAAGTGCCCAACACAAAAAGGATCTTGATTTCACTGTTTTTCCCTTTCAGTCTTGGTCAGGCTGCGGCCATTGTTAACATCTCAGAGGAAATGATCCCCCATGTACGAAAATAATCAAAACTTAACAGATGTATTATAGTTCTTACAGGCTTAGAAACATTTTCATTCAATGGAATAAAGGAAACTACTTAACTTGTATTTAGTGATTTTTTCACTCCCTTTTGAAGGCTTTGTGCTGTTTGCAAGACACTGGAAGTTCCTCCTCCAGACTTTAACCACTGCCAGCAGCTCCTGTGATACCACATCCTTCTGTTTCCAGGTCATGTCAGTGACTGAAGCTAATTGATCTCCTCTTGCATGGGAGGGACCATACTGACTAGTTCCATTTTCCTATTTTGAAATCAAAAGGCCTTTGCAATACATGGAATGGATAGGCAAGCTATAGAAGTTTGATGTGCAACAGTACATGTCATCAGAAGTCCAGGACACACTGATGGTATAGCACCAACTTCATTAAATACAGTGTTCTTAGTTTAGCTGCAAAACAATTGCAACTCAAGTGAGAAATGCGCATATGCTAAATGTCCAAGGCATTTATACACACTTCATAGATTCATATAAGCATTGGATGCTTGCATGTTGCTATTGTAGGCATCAGAATATGTAGAAGAAATGTCTTAATTTGCATTGGCTTGGAAAGGACCAAACCCAAAAGCAACAGCTTCTCATGCTTTCCTCCAGAGAACAGTTAACTGAGAGAGAGATAGAGGTTTTTAGTTGTGGTGGAAGTGGTATGTCATGAGAGTTATGTCATGGGTTCAGCAGCAGCAGTCATTTTTCTTTAAGTAGTAGCTGGTGAGCACTGTGTTTTGGATTTTTGGCTTA
>JASSUY010006003.1:0-11005 GCA_032466535.1 Forpus xanthops | reverse complement strand
AGGCTGCTATGAGGTCTCCATGCAGCCTTCTCTTCTCCAGGCTGAACAGACCCAACTTTCTCATCCTGTCTTCATACGGGAAGTACTGCAGTCCCCTGATCATCCTCATATCCTCTGGACTTGTTCCAACAGTTCCATGTCCTTTTTATGTTGAGGACACCAGAACTGCACGCAATGCTTCAAGTGAGGTCTCACAAGAGCAGAGTAGAGGGGCAGGGTCACCTCCCTTGACATGCTGGTCATGCTCCTTTTGATGCAGCCCAGGATATGGTTGGCTTTCTGGACTGCAAGAGCACACTGCCAGCTCATGTTCATTCCCTTATCAACCAACACCCCCAAGTCCTTCTCCTCAGGGCTGCTCTGAATCTCATCTCTGCCTAACCTGTAGCTGTGCCTGGGACTGCTCCCACCCAGCTGTAGGACCTTGCACTTGACACTGTTAAACTTCTTCAGGTTGGCATCAGCCCACCTCACAAGTGTGTCAAGGTCCCTCTGGATGACATTCCTTCCCTCCAACATATCAACTGAACCACACAGCCTGGTGTCATCGGCAAACTTGCTGAGGGCACATTCAGTCCCGCTGTACATGTCATTGACAAAGATGTTGAACAAGGCCGGTCCCAACACCGATCCCTGAGGGATACCACTCGTCACTGGTTTCCAGCTGGACATTGAGCCATTGACCACAACTTTTTGCATTCAGCCATCCAGCCAGTTCTTTATCCACCAAGTGGTCCACCTATCAAATTGATGTCTCTCCAACTTATAGACAAAGATGTCATGTGGGACAGTGTCAAATGATTTGCACAAGTCCAGGTAGATGACATCAACTGCTCTACTCTTGTCCATCAGTTCTGTAGTTCCAGCATAGAAGGCCACCATATTGGTCAGGCAGGATTTCCCCTTAGTGAAGCCATGCTGGCTCTCACCAAGCACCTTGTTTTTCATGTGTCTCAGCATGCTTTCCAGGAAAATCTGCTCCAAGATTTTGCCAGGCACCGAGGTCAGATTGACTGGTCTGTAGTTCCCTGGCTCATCCATTTTCCCCTTTTTGAAAATGGGGAGTTCATTTCCTTCTTTTTCAGTCATTAGGAACTTCACCAGACTGCCGTAATTTTTCAAATATGATGGACAGTGGCTTAGCAACTTCATTTGCCAGGTCCTTTAGGACCTGTGGATGGATTTTATCAGGTCCCATTAACTTGTATACATTCAGGTTCTTAATATGGTCTCAAACCAGATCCTCTCCTACAATGGGCCTAGAGTCCACATTCTCACAGTCCCCACGTCTGCCTTCCAAGACTTGGGTGGTGTGGTCAGGACATTTTCCAGTGAAGACTGAAGCAAAGAAGTCATTAAGAACCTCAGTCTTCTCCAAATGCAGGGTAGCCAGTTCTCACGATAGATTCCAGAGGGGGTCCGTGTTGTTCTTAATCTGTTTTTTATTTGCAATATACCTACAGAATCCCTTCCAGTTATCTTTCACATCCCTAGCCAAGTTTAATTCTAACTGGGCCTTAGCTTTCCTAACCTGGTCCCTAGCTTCCCAGACAACATCCCTGTATTCTTCCAAGTGTGCGTGGCCTTGCTTCCACCTTTACAAGCCTCTTTTTTCCTTCAAATTTTCCTCAGCAGCTCCTTATCCATCCAAGGAGGTCTCTTGGCCCTCCTGCAGCACTTCCTTCTAGGAGGGTTGCAACACTCCTGAGCTTGCAGCAGGTGATCCTTGAATATCAACCAACAGCCTTGGGCCCCTCTTCCCTCTAGGGCTATATCCCATGGAATCTTACTGAGCAGGCTCCTGAAGACACCAAAGTCTGCACTCTTGAAGTCCAGGGCAGTGAGACACTCTTCTCACTGTCCTGAGGATCTCGAATTCGACCATCTCATAATCACTGCAATCAAGGCTGCCCTGGAGCATCACATTTCCAACCAGCCCTTCCCTGTTGGTGAGGATGAGGTCAAGCATGGCACCTCTCCTTGTCAGCTCCTCTATTACTTGCAGAAGTGCAGTCTTCCACACAACTGAGGAACTTCCTGGATTGCTTATGCCAGGCTCTACCATCCCTCCAGCAGATATCAGGGTAGTTGAAGTTCTCCATGAGAACAAGGGCCTGTGAGCGTGAGGCTATTTCTATCTGTCTATATAGTGCTTCATCCACGGACTTCTCTTGGTCAGGCAGTCTGTAACAGATCCCCACAATAATGTCTCCCATAGCTCAACCCTGACCCACAAACTCTCTGTTGATTCTATGATTCTATGACTGCTCACCTGTCCCCAGACAGAGTTCCGTACACTCCAGCCTATCTGTAACATAAATAGCAACTCACCCTCCCCATCTACCAGGCCTGTCTTTCCTAAAGAGCCTGTAACCTTTCATTCCAACACACCAGTCATAGGAGCCATCCCACCATGTTTCTGTGATGCCTATTATATCATAGCCCCATACATGTGCACACATCTCTTGTTTGTTCCTCATGCTATGGGCGTTTGTATAGAGGCATCTGAGCCGAGCTTCAGTTGAAGTCGGCTCATTGGCTGGAGCTGCTGGAATATCTCTACATTCCTCTGAACGTTTATTATAGATGCTGGCAGGTGACTGGGTGTGTTGGGATGGAACGAAACCCCCGTCTCCCAACACATCTAGTTTAAAGCTTCCTTCACCAGTCTGGCAAGCCTCCTACCAAATCCACTCTTCCCTTTCTTTGTCAGACCAGCTCTACCAGCCCCCAGTAGACCTGGCCTACTAAACTGAGTCCCATGTTCAAGGCATCCAAACCCCTGACTATAGCACCACCCTTCTAACCATTTATTAACCTGGCCAATCCTCCTAGCCTTTTTAAGGTCCTGCCCTGTATCCTGGAGAATTGACAAAAAGACAATCTAAGTTCCAGAGCCCCTAACCACCTCTCCCAAAGCTCTGTTGTCCTTCTTTATATTCTCTGGGCTACTGCTATCTGTATCAGTAGCAGCCACATGGATCACTAGAAATGAGTAATAGTAGGACTGAATAGAGTAGGCAGCCTCTCTGCAACATCCCTGATCTGAGCCACTGGTAGGCAACACACCTCCCTTGAGCCTGGGTCAGGCTGATAGATGGGTGCCTCTGTTCCTTTCAGAGTAGAGTCCCCCACCACTACGACTGACGCTTCTTCCTGGCAGCACCAGTAGCGATCTTCTTTACCAGTGCATCAGCCAGTTGTTCCTGGTGGGAGTGTGTTTCCTCATCAGCCCCCTGCAGGACAGCAAAGCAGTTCTAGGTGGACAAAGAGGTTCTGGGTAGCTCTTCTTTGGGCATCAAATGCTGTAACAGCTAGCAAGAGTAAGAACTGAAAAGAAGTATGTAGGAACTTCATTCTTCACCAGAAAGAGCAGTTGTTTGCTCCTGTACAAAGGAGGACTGAAACCAAATCAATAACAACAGGCAATGATAGTTGTTTCTGTTCTCCTTTTTGAACTTGCATTATACTAACACACACCTCCTATTTTGTACCAAATTAATTTAACTTCCTTTACAAAACTCAAATGAAGGTGTTTAAGCAAGTGTTGTAGAATAATTTATACTGAAACCAGATACTAACATTTTTAATAAAATACAAAGAAGAAACTCTGTTATCATATCAACTATTTTAATGTTTTCATTGATTTGCACTGATATAACTAAGTGCAAGGATTTAATCAAATAGACTGACATTTTCATAATTCCATAACTCAGATGTTTGCCTCCTTTCCTTCTCCTCTCTGTGCCTGATTTGGCAAGGTACATGTTTCTGCATCTCTGCCAATTGCATTGCGTCTTTTCTTCAGCTGCCAGCAAATACAAGGTTTCTACACTCCTGGGAGTAAAAGGAATAATTCAGCTAAACTTTTGTTTGAGCTCTATGTGAACTGTCAAATGCCAGGAAAGAATTCTCAAGTTTCGACCAATTTGGAAGGCTCTAAAGCTGCTTTATATTCAGAATCTCTAGCTGTGTCAGTTCAAGCACTGGTTTTAACCTTTTTCTGAATTTGAAAGCAATAAAAAAGGAGGAAAATCAAACCTGTGTTACTGGAGCTTTCTACTTTCATACTAAATCGCGGTAAAGCAACAGGGTTTCTTCTGGATTATGAGCTATTGTGGAAAAACAGCAGCAGCATCATACATGTTGACTTTTCACTGTGACACACACTAAAGTAAATTATTTTTATGCTGTATAAAATTATATAAACAAAAAACTTGGAAAAAATATAAAACCACTGATTTTTGCCCATAGTTAAGTCACCTTATACCTCATTTGTAGTATAAAGGGATTCATGAGAATGTGCAATAAACTTTAATTTTAAAGCCTTTATTCTAATAAAGTAGACAGCATGGTATGCAGTCTTCTTAGTAGAAGTGTAAATCAGCATCACTTGAACCAAAACTTACCTTTTGTAGCTGCAACTGAAGGTGTCAGTCAATGAAGGAATAAAGATGCCATATAGACCTATCCTCACCGAGTTTTAAACTGCTATTTTAAATATATGGAAGAAAATCACAGAGTAGAAACAATTTATACTAAATTACACTGGTGTGGCTAAGCAAAGCTTGTCTGTCATGTGAAGAAGGAAATCATCGTTTCTTTGACCTCAAAGACACTCCAGAAGTGGTAGGTGCTATTACATTTTTCTAAGAGACCAGCCTGAGAGTAGTGTCAAGATGTATTTATTTGTTGTGCTACAAAAAGTGGTCACCTGGGTTTACTCAAGCAGATCTCCAACAGGTGTTTGAGAGGGCAGAAATATATCTTAGAATTTAGAACCACTGACTGCTCAAGTATGTGGGATAAATGCCATTTGAATCTGAAGAGAAACAGTTCAAGGAAGTGAGAAAACATGAATCAGGATATCCTGGGCTAATATGAAAATATCATTAATTTTCCACTGGAGAAGTCTGCAAGGTGACGATAAATGTGGTGAATAAGAACCAGAAGAGCCTCCACTTAAAGAACGGCCTTCCAGCTACCTCAAAATCATCCAAAATAAAAGCCCTCAGATATTATTACCTGTAAAGTGGACTTCCAGGATACAATGTGCTTGAGACAGTAGGAAAGACTTCTCCATTAAACTAAGTGGATAACCACAACTAATCAAGTGCATTTGGGAAGTTACTGCTGATTGGCTCTGAATGAGAAACCTCACAGCTGAGACAAGGTGACTGACCAGCCTCTATCACTAGGGGAGAACAACCTCTTAGGTGGGGTTAAACGTGTTTTAAGGATAACAGAGAACAAACAATGACCCTCCAACATAATATGCTACATAAAGCAAATTCAGACTAACATTGAATTGCAAACTGGTGAGGAAACAGCAAGTAAGCAGACTGTGGTAGGAAACATGAAAATGACTCCAGACAGACCCACAATGAGGAGGAAAAAGCCCTCCAGCATCAGTCATACTCCTCCTGGAGAAGATGAGGTGGACAACTATGACCATTAACATCATATTTCTCCCAGGCTCCACCCTTTCTTCTTGGAGAAGAACAGTGCCATTGACCTAGGGTGCAAGGGACCAGGCAGGATAAGGACAACCCCAGACATCAGGGTAGGTGCTGAGAACAGGTATCCTTCCTGGGAATGGTCTGTAATAGCTGGACAATTTGGGTTATCGGTATATCACTGTGTAACTGGGCTGACAGTGATGACTTTATTGGACTGTTAACATTTTTATTAGGCTAATTAAATAGAATAATACATTCTTGGTTGTGTATTTTTTAGCCTCTGTAAACTGCACTGACTGTCCTGGAGGACTGGCAGTTATAGTTCTGTACACCCACCCACTTAGACAGCCCTTCAGAGAGCCCTGTGACATTTTGTGAACAGCCCCTTGTAGGCCCAAGCCTGCAGTAATGACATAACAACTGACTTTACCCAGACTGTAATTTCTGACGCAGTGGGGTAGTTCTTGAAACTTGGACACAGTGACTGTGTATCTGAGAGCACTTGGGTATATAGGTAGAGAGAAATGTGTGATGAATGAAAGTGGTGTATTGCAGTGAAATGTGTGTGAACAAATGCAAGATCCCAGGAGGGCTGAGCTAGGAAAGAATCAAGGGATGTGTGTGGGGTTGCTCTGCTCAGAGGAGGACATAAAGGCTAAGAGCCTGGTCTACTGCTGGGCTGCCCAGGTGGTGCTCCCCAGGAAGCTGGAAAGGAGGCACTGATAGGAACTGGCTGTCACAATGTGTGAAAACATATTTCTCCAAGTAATTAAAGGACAGATCTCAGAAGGTGCTTATAATGTTACTCTGATGAGGTGTGAGATGTATCCTGAGGCATAAAGCAAGGGTGCCCATGGGTGTACCACGCTGGGATGCCTGTGGGGTGGTAGAGGTCTCTGTAGGGCAGAGGAGAGACACAGCAAAACTTGTGCTTCCTGCAAGGAGTAGCTCCTGGGACACCCTGGCTTTGTCACAGAGGGAACTGGTGTTATTGTTTCCCTGTTCAACAGGAGTGAACACGCACATTTGTGCAGTGCAGATGGTCTGGGACCAGCATCCAGGACCAGGAATTAGAGCTAAGTGATTTGGCAGCATGGATTCACCCTGTGAATAAAATGCATGTGTAACATTAAATACCAGTGACAGCATATTACAGGAAACTGAAAAACACCTATATATGCCAGGCTTAAGAAACTGCTTTCTTACCATGGGTACAAGTAATTAATGCATTGCAAGAAAACACAGCATGCAGACAGGTAAGCAGTGATGGAAAATGTAGAATAGCATATATTCGTTAAGTTATTCTGTTATATTTTGTAGTTGTTCTTCTAAACTGTCAAAAGATTGCCATGATATCAAGCACAGACAAGGGATAAAAAAATCCTCATTTAGTAGGTATGAAATCCCAGCTAAAGTGCTGAAGTACTGCATTCCAGAAGTGGGTGTAAAATAATTGCCTCAGCAGTGATTTTAAACATGTTAGTTCATCTCAAAGATGGTTTTGAATCAGAAACATGAATAATCACAGCATGGTTTGGGTTAGAAGGGATCTTAAAGATCATCCAGTTCCAATACCCCTGCCATGGGCAGGGACATTTTCCACTAGACCAGGTTGCTTAAAGCCTCATCCAGCCTGGCTGTCATGGGCTCAGCAGCAGCAGTAATTTTTCTCCTTTTTTGTAGCTGGTGCAGCACTGTGGTTTTGATTTTGGGCCTGTGAACAGCGCTGGTAACACCAGTGTTTTCAATTACTGCTTGTTAATGTTTAGGCTGGTCAATGACTTTCTGAGCCTCATGCTCTGCCAGGGAGGAGGGGAAGCTGGGAGGAAGCAGAGACAGGACACCTGACCCAAACTGACCAGAGAGGTATTCCATACACAGCATGTCATGCCCAGGGTGTAAAAACGGGAGCAGAGACCCAGAAGTGTGGAGGTGCACTGTGTGGTCAGGCTGAGTATATAGTTGGCGAGCTGTTGTACTCTTTCCTTGTATTTCTCTTGTATTATTATTGGTGGTAGCAGTAGTGATTTATGTTATACCTTAGTTACTGAATTGTTCTTATCTCAACCTGTGGGAGTTGCATTCTTTTGATTCTCCTTCCCATTCCCCCAGGACTGGGGGAAGAAAGAGGTGGGACTGAGGGAGCGAACTGCTTGAGGAGCTTAAACCACGACACTGGCCTTGAACTGCCAGAGATGGGGCAGCCACAGCTTCTATGGGCACCCTCTTCCAGTGTCTTACCACCCACGCAGTAAAGAACTTTTTCCTACTATCTAATATAAATCTATCCTCATTAAAAACGCTTCCCCTTATCCTATCACTACTTGCCCTTGTAAAAAGTTCCTCTCCAGCTTTCTTGTAGGACCCTCTTTAGGTACTGGGAGGCTGTTCTAAGGTCTTGCTTGAGCCTTCTTCAGACTGAACAAGCCCAGATCTCTCAGCCTGTCTCCATAGGAAAGTTGCTCCAGTACTCTGATCCTCTTGGTGGCCTCTGGACTAGTTCCAACAGGTCCACGTCCTTCTTGTGTTGAGGGCTCCAGAGCTGAATGCAGTACTGCAGGTGAATAATGAATGTCATTTGTGTAGACACTATACCTGTCCATTAGTATTGGAACTCCCTATGTCCCAACAATTCCCAGAAGAAATTATACTACTTGAGTGGGGTAATGGCTGGACAGTGAATCAGTGAAAACTAAATTTGCTTCTGTGCTTGGCAGTTTTGATCATGAGCTTTACCTTCCCCAAGTTCATGTCTGAATCAGTAAAATTACGCTCTCTATAACAATGTGTCAAATAATATGAGGAAAAAATTATGTCAGATTAATCCTCTGAATGAAGTGGGAAAAAGGGTTATGGAGGGCAACTATTTTGAAGGTAACATGGATGCACAGAAGTGTAGAAGGGCTGGTTTAGGTGTATGGGCAAGACTTAGCACCAGAATGTTTTAGGTTGAATCAGCCCTTGAGTAAGCAAACTGAACATTAACCCACTTACTAAGCTTGCCCTGGAAAATTCTATCTGCCCTACATGAACAAGCCCAATAGTTTTGCTCCCTGGTAAGAGCAGATACAAATGACCATAAATATTTTCATGCCTTTTGCATGTGACAGTTTCTCATAGCTGATAAATTATAGGCTGCTTATTAGCTAAAGTGCCTTTTCTTAAGGTGCTTTTTGACTGTGAGCAAATTGCTCTTTCTACGCAGTAATGCCTCAGACATATTTTCCTGTATCCAAACATGTGGGTGTTTTGCAAAGGTTAATGGAAATTAAATTAAAGCTGAATAATACTGATTATAATGCAAGAGTGTGCAAGCAAGGCTAATTAATACAACTGGTAGCACAGCTCAGTCCTGACCTGTGACACCACTCTCTTTTTTCTTCCTCAACCCTGTTTCTTTTCTAAGCAGGCACCCACAGCAATCTAAAACTGCTTGTTTCAAACAGTCTATCAAGGACAGATTTACAGAGGCATCCCACTTTTCTCACTCAGGTCTTAAATTATGTTTAATCATCCAGAAAGAAAAGCTATTACATTCTCCCTTCTTCCTTCTTGCTTATGAGCATCCTAGTTTTACCTTTAAGATCAGAGTATTTCCCCTGTTTTAGTGTTCAATGAGCTTTTCTATGCAAGGAGCTGTTGCAAATAAACTTGAAATTTACCTTATTAAAGTGTCTTTTCTGGTGAATCACCTCACAAATGTCTTTTCTGGTGATTCGCCTCACTTTTTATCCTATATTATTGATCCAACTTTGCTGCTAGTTTACTCATGAGCAGAATGGCTTTTAACTCTGGATAATATGCATAGGCTCCCTGAGAAATAAAATCTGAAAATCAGACTCAAGGACTTGAAAACCCTGGGATGAATCCAGGATAGAGCAAGAGGTCTTGCAGCCCTGCATCTTAGACCACCACATCTTATTCCTTCCTAGTACCTATTCCATATCCTTCACTGATTAAATCTGGAGAGGAGGCACTTGGAAGGTAGTAGTTCAATGGGGAATGCTTGGCCTAAGGACAATGAAGGTTTAGTTTTAAAACATTGCAGTGCATTGAGTTCTTCAAACTATGAGGCCAAATTTGCCTTCCTGTGGAATGAAAATGTGCTGTGGATGCACTGTGTATACAGCACTGTGGATCATGTAACACCTCCTAAGCTTTAATTTGAGTAATGCCATCTCATATATATTCCCCAGAGGCGAGAGAGGAACACAGTTCATCACATCTCATCTGTTTTGATGGCTTGGTTTGCAACACATTTCCCCCTTCCATCACTGCCGGCCACAAAAAGGGCTCTGCTTGTAAGGCACAGTCTGATCTCTGAATTTGAAGCCTCATGAAGTCTTACATGCCTGACTGCTGGACTGTGGCTTCCTTGGCTTCCTCATGTTCCCAAATCCTTTTTCTTTCTGGCACATCTGAAAGCCGTTCCTTAGATACTATTCTTCCTTTTCCACAGGAATCAAGCCAGTTGCCGTGTCAGCGTCTTGGCCAGGAATCAAAGAGAACAACCTACTTGTCAGACAACACCTGAGACATAGGCAATTAGGATAGGGATGATATTTCAGCAATAGTAACCCTTTCTGGCTCTAAGGAAAAGTTCAGTGAAATTTTTGGGAAGAAAAAAAAAGAAAGAAAATATTTTTTTCTACGGCACTGGTTCAACAGCACAGCAGTTATTTTCTCCACCCTTTGATTCCCAGTTCAGGCAGAAGCAACGGTATTTTATTAGCTGTGTATTTTAGTTATCTCATGCATTTACAACACCTGCACTGAACAAACAGGGAGAATATACCATGGCCACTTTACTCCTCACCTTCGCTGATTCTCCTGCTGGATGCGAACCAGGCTGTTAGCTGCTAATCCATTGCTGCTGAAATCCTGGAGACCATGGATCTTCTCAATAGGCTGTTAACAGCTTTGTTGCTAGCATTTGCCATTTTCTGTGGCATGGTACTTGGCTGCCTTTCTTTCCATGTACTGGAACTTTTTGCTTTTTAAATCTCTGCACAGCTACTGACTAGAATTAGTCATTATTTCATCGACTTTTTTTCAGTGTCACAGAGTACTAAACACCACACATATCTTGCCTTCAATGGGGCTCCAATCACAGCCCTATGTAAAGTCTCATCTATAGTGGTATGTCACTGGAGTACATATGAAAGAGCCGTTTGCACCTCTGTGTGTAGCAGCGAGGCCCTCAAGCAGGATTCTGTTTGAGCTGTCTCTTATGGTACATTCTAATACTGCTGTCACATCTGTTTACTTTGTAGCCCTTATTGCATCCTCTTTTTCTTTCTTTTTTGATTTTCTTTTCTTTTTTTTTTTTTTGCTGTTGGTCATACTCAGTTCCCATGTTTTGCCTCAGAGAACACTCTGTCTCTGTGTCATGGGTTCAGCAGCAGCAGTCATTTTCTCTTTCTCGTAATACCTGGTGCAGCACTGCATGTTTGATTTTCAGCTTGGGAGCAGTGCTGATAACACCAGTGTTTATAGTTATGGCTTCGAATGTTTAGGCTGGCCAAGGACTTTCTGAGTTTCATGCT
>JASSUY010006002.1:0-17988 GCA_032466535.1 Forpus xanthops | reverse complement strand
CATGATTGTCCCATTGTTACTATCAGAAATATAGCATTCTTCTTCTCTAAGGGTCATGCGTCCACAAAGGAGGCTTAAGAAATGGAAGTTTATTTAAATGCTGTCCAATAAGATTAACATTATCTAAGTTATTAGCAGTAAGTCATGGAAAGAGTGAGGCATCTCCAGACATACCTAAAAGTAAGTATCTCTAGCACATTCACTTCGCTAGCTCAACAGACTGTCACACAAAGGCAGTCCTTGTCCAGGAGCTGTTCTCCCATACAAATGTGAAGCTGTCCTGGAGCTAACCGAAACTTGCAGCTCTTGCAAGGCAGAGGGTGTGGTTGAGCAGTCATTTTAATTTGCCATAATGTGTGTTCCTGCCAAAGGGTCAGCCTGCCTGCCTCACCTCTGGCTACACATTCCTGATCTCTCACTCACGCTGTACTATCACACGTGGTACCAGCAAATCTGCTCTTGTTGTTGCTGTTGGCCTGGTTTTCAGTTGGATGAGTTCCTGGACCTGACTCAGTGTATGACTAAAATGCACTGAGGAGTCAGCATAGACGTGAACTTGGGGGAAGAGCAAACTGATCCTTGTCACACTTAGTAAGAGTCCCATTCGGGCCAAATTAAAATGCTGATGGACCTACAGCCTAATGAGCTCACTCAGTGCTAACACTTCTGCACAGCTTCCAGGTTTAGTTTGGCTTGTAGCTGGCCTGTTTGAAGAGTGAGCAGAGGTACATGTCTGTCTCTAGTCACCTGCACAGACATACTCTTTAAGAGCCTGATGAACTGAGAAAAAGAGGCAACTTGAAGGACAAACAGTTGTTTTAAATACCTGTGTTCTTGAAGAAGGTGAGACCTTAACACTGGCATGCTAAAAACTTAACCTCTCTCTGCTCAGGATGTAGAACTCTGAATTTAGGTTGGATTAAGTTCTACCACTGACCTGATTTATACCGTCATCACCACCCCTGTTGCTTCTAAGCGTACCTATCCTGTATTTAAATTGCTACCTACATAAGCTACAGTCTTTTTTTTTGGCTCTGTGTTTGCACATGGTTTGTGGCATGCGTTCTTTGTTGCTATGATGACACTAACAGCATAAATTTCTCAGCATGGGATGGTCATAGCCATGGGGGGCAGTCATGGAAGAGCATTTCCCTGCTTTGTTGTCTCTTGTGAGGTCTCTTGGACATTTGTGAATTGGTTCCTGCTGTGTAGTGCCACTGTGGAGTCACCATGCACATCTAGTACCTCATACCTCTTTATATGCAGCCTCATCTGGCAAAAGCTCATTTTCATTTGTTACCACAGGGACGAGTGTGATGCTTTGTCTTTTATTATATTTTTCAATTCACTTTTGAATGGAAAGCCTGTAACTTAGGCTTACTTTCTTAACACGATCAGGGGTAGACATTTTGAGGTTTTTTTTTGTGGGTTTTTTTTTTTTTTTAGATTCCAATCTAAACAGTGCTTTCAGGCTTTCTTTAGAAAATATGGTTGTCTTTGGGTGATATACAGTGTTAAAATTACAGCTAATTAGGCCTTCAGAGAGTGAAATAATCTAGTGGGGTCTTCTGTGTAGGCAAATAATTAGTGTTCTACTGGTAATTACTGGAAACTGGAAATCCCTCTCCCTGAAATCTTTCACTACATTCAGTTTTGTTAAAGCATGAGGCATACTGAGGTTTGGCAAAAATGCCTGTATTTCAACTATAATTGTGTTCAGTTCTAAGCTTATATTAGCTGTTGTTTAAAAGAGTTGCTCGTACATGTGTTCCTCTTCATGTGTACCTGTGCTTATGCAGTTTCAAGTGACTGGAGACTGCACAGGGCTCTGCTTTTCTGCCCATGCTCACAGAAGAAAATACTTTGTGTCACAAAACTATGCTATTGTGTTTAACTCCAATGTTTTCTCCTGGAAGTAATTGTGAGTAAATTCCAGTAATTCCTGGAAGTAGTAACAGCTGTGCCTAGAAGAGATGTATACTCTAGGTTTTCCTCATTTCATATAAACTTTAACTTATTATGCCAGTGTCCATTACCTCTGTCTACTTAGAGAAGTGGCAAGTTTTCCTGTGCGGTTAACAGAACAAGCACAAAACTTAATGACTGTATTGCATGCAAGAATGGCAAGACTGGTCACAAATCTGGATGCTTACAATTTAGTTTCTAAAGCTGTCTTTCAGCCTTGTCTTATCCAATCCCAGATCCATAGTTTATTGTACCCAAAGGTGAGAGTCGTTTTTACCATGTGGTGTTCTCTGGAAATGAGTTTCCATAAGTTTCTGATCCCAGGTTCAAATGGCTCCTGTGCACCTTTATAGCAAATTCAGTTTTCACTGCTTTTCTGCAATGCTGTATGAAACTGGAGGCAGCTGGATTGACAACTTCCTTTTTCATGTTTTACCTTCCTGAAAGCAGCCATAAATCTTATTGACTGAGAGAAAGAAAGGTTCCCTGATTTCATGTAAAGAATGTGAATTTCATGTAAAAAAGTGTGCTCTAGGTGGTTCAAAAGAGCCCTTTTATACAGGGGATGCTGAATGCACTGTAGTGTCACATCCCTCTCTAGAATTCTCTTGTTTCCTTCAGAAACTGCCTTCGTATTGTGAGTGAAATTATGAAAATGTAAGTTGGTTGCAATTCTGCAAACAATGCCATAGATTAACAAGGAGAAGATTCTTACAAAGGTACACACACTATCTAAAGACCTGGAAATCAAGAGTAAGTGTTACATTGACATTGAGTCAATTGTGCAGACCTGGTTTTGAGGAAAATCTGGAAAGCAGATGCTACATAGAAAAGGTACAGGCCTGTTCTGGGAACATAATTCCTACAATGCGCCTTAGTAAATCCTAAAAGGGAGATTCTTAATTTATTCACAAATTGTGGGTATTAGCAGAGTACAACAGTCTTTTAAAAGGTTCTTTGAGATAGGTGCACTTTGGAGTTAACAATGGGCTGTACAGATGGGTTTGATAGTAGCCAGAGGTGGTACCATTTAAAGACTTATTGGTGGTATATGAAATTGCCTGAGTCATCTTTTTAGGTGACTTAAAATAGAGTTACAGATGACTTTAAGTAGTGGTGTGTTGCAGCTGATGTAGCGTGCAGAAAACAGCAGTCTGAAGCTAGCACTGATTCCCCATTAGTAGTGGCTCTTTGCTCCCTAAGAACAAACAACAATAATTTGGAGAGCGTTTTAGCTGCAACAGTCAGCACTGTTTTAACCAAGCACACAGCATTCCTTTGGAAATATACTTTTCTGTTACTGTTGTTGTTGTCCTATGAAATATTTTTTTTGCCTTCTCACTCTGTTTTGAGACATAATGTGAATAATTGTGTTTCTTTGAGCTTTGTTCCCCTTTGCAGAATCACTCCATGACTAATGGCACAAGGTTAATTACCATTTGTGAAAGTTTGTTTGGTTACACTTGTTTGGTTGCACAGGGTTGAAGCATCTGAGGTGCCTCTTCCATCACAAAGGCCTTCCGAAACAAGAGCTAGTGCTTTCAGCAGAGGTCTTTGCTGGAAGGCAGGTATTTGTGCCTGGATTCAGCACTGGAGCGTTCAGTGATGCTCACTCTTGGATGCCGCTCTCTGGTGTGTTCAGAAATAACACATTCAGAAGCAACTCCCAAAAGCAGAGTGGTCATGGTCTGTGATGAATAACCCCAGTGCCTGACTGCTAAAACCAGGAGGTCTGCCTCACCTGTTCCTGGTTGGGACCAGCAGACACAGATGTGATTTTGTGGCTCCTGTTCAGATGACCTCCTGGCTGGTTAGTCTGTGTCAATGGTTTTCATATGTCTGGGCTTCAGCAGCAAGGCAGAAGCAGTTTGGAGGTGTAATGAAGAATGGGAGCAAGTGAGCCTCTTCAGTCCTATCCTGTTTTTGTGGCAACCAGTAAGGTCAGCTGCTGCTGCTTTCCTTGAGTGAGGTGAGGAAAAAAGAGGAGGGGAACTGCTTTTTCTGCCAGTATCCTGCGGAGCCACCAGGATAGTGGAGCCAGGGACTGCTGCAGATCTTTTCAAAACCATCTGTTTTTACCACCTGTCACTGCTTATTCACAAACAAGCAGTCCTATTGGGCATTAGTATTAAAAATCTTTCTCTTTAAGTACAAAAATGAATTTATTCTGAAATTCTTCCATTATATGGCCATAGCTCAAGTAGGAGACTATGTAAGTGCTCTGTTGTGTGGGAGAGGGGGAGAGACAGAAAAGGACTTGTATGCCCAACATAAACCACCTTCTGATGTTATACATGTTCACAGTGCTGTCAGTGGGACATATTTTTGTAATCAGCTGGTCTGAAATGGATGGCATGATTCTGCTTGAACCTTATTTTAAGGACAGTGTTGAGGGTGAAATTTTGTTAGAGAAGGAGCCCTTAGCAAAACTTCTGTGTATGCAGTGACATATTCATTGCTTCTAGCTTTAAGTCAAGAGGAACGTCACCGACCAGGACTGTTTATGGATTTCCTTTGGCTGTTTAATTGAATGTCACCCAACAACTCCTTTGTTGGATGAAACATTTTTGAAGAGACTGAGACTGCTGGTCCCCAGGCCATAAATAAGACACCCAAACTCTCATGTATTCACATTTCTAAATTGAATGTGACAGACAGAATTATACCCTTAGTTAACCCTTGCTTTATGTAGCTGCAACCTCACTACTTTACTTCTGATCCTGCAGGCTGCAAAGAAACAGTCTGCTTGCTTTTAAGACAATATATGTATTTATGCAGATATGGAGCTCTGATGACCATGTAGTCTAACATTGCATGCAGTAAATTCTGCTTTATTCCTGTGACTGCAGCTGAAACTTCTCAGCCTAGCTCTATACATGCCCTATGATCCTTTCTCCAGTAATGTACATTATTGCTTTGATGTTGTTCTGCTTGTACTTCCCTACGGAGCACTTCAGTTTGCCATCTGCAGGAAGAAGTGAAATCCCAGATCCAGACAGACAGGTTGAATGATGCTGTCTGTCTTTTACCAGTGACCTCCTTCAAGCCCTCATTGCTGCTATCTTTATTGGAATTAGATACTCCAGAGCAAACAGACTAAGCTCATATGCTCCTAGTACGTATGAAACAAAATGTCAGTCATTCCCTCTGTACTTTCTTTGTGCCTTTCTTTGCATCTGAAATAAACTTGATGATGACACTGTTGCGGAGAGAAGACAGCAAGGAACTATGGGGTCCAGGGTGTTTATGCCATGCTCTGCTGTCTGTATCAAAACAGTCATCAAATCTTGCATCTAGATGCAGTGGTCGGACCTGTCAACTCAGAGCAAAACCTTGGGTGTAATGCAAATAACTATAACATTGTCTAGCTGTGGTTTTAATTTTTCTTCATTCTTATGTTTATGTTCAGTGACTGCTGCCTTTTCCTGTGTAACTTCAAAGCAGCCCATTGGTTGCTACTATACTTGAATTCAAGGTCTCGGGGCATCATAAACTATATATTGATTTGATGGTAAATGTTAGATCCTGATGCATTTCTCATCTGGGTCCTGGAATGCGCTGTACATGGGTCCAGTATTCTTTTATGCTGAGTAATTGTATTAGGCCATATACAGTTGAGATCTAGGCAGTTGTTCGTCTGCAGAGGGTAACACTGAATTCTTTACCAATGGAAAGCATACTGCTTTTGGCTTGCTCAGGGTTTTTCAGGAACTGATTAGGCACTGTTTACTGCACAGAGAATTTTCAGCAAGCAAGCCAGGGATCAGATGAAACTATATGTTTCCAAGATGATGTGGTTATATTCCATACTTAAAGATTGGGTCTCTGGACTTTACCAACAGAGTAATACTGTTGAACCAGCTGCATATGCAAAACTAAGCTCTTGACCTGACTTCAAGTCAGTCACAGCATAGAGATGCATTAGTTGCTCGTACTACACCACTTAGAAGTGGGAGGATCTTCCTTGTCAGGTTCCTCTCCAAAACCTTTTACCTCTTAATGTTGTATTTACTACAGCTTTGGTTTTCAAGTAGCAGAAGGTTGTAATTCAGTAGCCACCTTTCTGCTGCTGAATCATAAACAAGCTAAATTTACATTAATACTGAATACATTTCTGTTGTCTTTTCTGAAAGACTAGATTTCCCTCAGACGAAGATAGTGACATACGTATGAGGACAGGTTGCTTTTTAATGCCTCTGCTTTGCTCTTCAAGTTAAATATGAGTATAAACTTCCAGTCTTAAAGGTTATAGGCTGGCACATCTAACTATCAGTATTTTGAGGACTGTCCTCAAAAATTGGATAGTTCTGTTGAAAAATTATATGATATGCCAGAATTTCCATTGCTGACCATAGATCACATCCTTGAAGATGGGGAAATTATTGTTTTTTTGAGGCAACATAATCTGCGTTTTATCAGAAACCCAGTGCTCTATTTATCACTATCACTTAATTTCCATGGCAACCTACATAACTCTAGTTCTGGGCAATGAAGTAAGGTGATATGGAGCCCTTCATGGGAACTTGTCTCTGATCTAAAGTTCATGTGTTCGAAATGTGAAAACAGCCACAATACTTTAAAAGTAAAACTATCTTCATTAAATGACAGAGTGCTTTCAAAGAGAGTATTTCTGTTATTTTCCACATACGCCTACACCTAATGTGACTAATGTGACTGTGTGATTGTGACTGTGAGCCTTTAAAGTGCTGTACAAATAAAAAAGTGGAATTATAGAGCTAGGTTTCATAGCATTCACTTGTATCTTGTTTTGTGGGTAACAAGACTGAGCTAAATTTATTGTGACATTTGGAAATAATCAAGGAAATAAGTTTCTTTTTTTTTCATGTAATGCATGCAAATCCTTTTACATATTTTTACTCTAAGCATATTTTTCAATGTGTTGTCTATATTTTCACTCCAGAGTAGCATTGACAGCATTTGATACTTTGTTCCATGTAGCTCTGTATAAATATCACCCCATACTGCTGACTCATTTATAAAATAAAATGGACACCTCCTTGCACTCCTTTTCTTCTGTTTTTGTCTGTCTGTGAAATTCTTCTCTGCTATGTGCCCTGTCCATACAAAATATAGAGCCCAAAATATCTTGTTTGGGATGCTTTTAACTCAAGTGCTCATAACTGCCAGCAGCAGCTTTCTTAAAGTTAATCACAGAATTTTCATGAGGGTGTCCCATAGGTAGTGTTTTTGTTCTGTAGAGCGCTGTGCAAAAATCTTACCAAACCAGAACTTTCCACTTGCACCAGTAGAGGTATTTCATCTATTTGGCACTTGTTTTGAAGGTTGAGGAAGATTAAGAACAGGAAAATACATTAAGGATAACTGTAATTCTGTGAGGAAAAGGTCATATCTCATTGCCTTATCTTTTTAAAATGCCATCTTTTCCATAATTTGTGGAAATTTACTTTTTTTTTAAAAGGCATATTTTTAAAGAATCTGACTGAAAAAATAAGGTAAAATATTTCAGGCTTCCGATTCCTTTCTTTTCCTATTAGTAAGTTGTAAGCCTAAAACTGTAGAAGCCACTTTTTTATCTTGAATGTTTCTCCATTGATTAAATCATCTCTTTAATATATTGCAACTAAATATCTGGTGTAGTGTTGGCAAGAGAACATATGTTCTGATGTCTTACAATAAACATAAAAATTATAATATAACTCCACCAGGACTTCATGACATTAGTACAAAATATGCTGGAGCACTGATGAAGTCATCACTACCACCTTGAGGATGTTTTCCACCAGAAAATTATTTTATTGGTATAATGAGCCTCTTGTATCTGCACATCGTGTCTAGTTGTATGCTTACTGGAGATGTGCATTTTCCTTGTTAATAGTGTGGCATTAGTACTTCATAGCCAAAGGAAAATAACAGAGGACATGAGTGATAATCTATGGTACAAGGTATGTGGAAATTACTTAAATGTGGTAGATTTCAAATTGGATCTCGAGGCCTGCCAGTGCTCTGTATGCTGAATGAAAAGGAGCAGCATAGTGCTTTGCAGTTGTGTTTCCTTCTCCATTGTTAACAACAAAAATGAGATTAACACAGTAAAAATGGGTTATATTACCACATGTGGTAGAAAGTGATGTTTAAAAACTCCTTATTGTGGAAATGGCTTTCCTTCTTTTGTTCTGAGCGCTGAGAGTTGGCAGCAGCACAGTAGGGTTTGTCTGAAGACCCCTGGAAGGGCTGCACTAAAAAAACATTTGGGTCCTCTTTTTTCTCGACTCTCAAGAAAGTAATGAGAAGTTTGAATTGGATCATAGTTCCCTGGTAAATTCAGAGGAAAGGGTAGGTAGCAGTCTTGCACTGAGCATTCAGGAAGGCAACCTGGTAGTTTTATCAGATGAGCAATGAGATCTGTAATATGAGTGAACTCTTACTGGATCTTCCTCCTTCCCTTGAAGGAGCCACATCTTAGCAGAATCCAAGTGGAATCTAGTAATTTTAGTCCTGTTAAGCAAGTTTAAGGTCATGTGTCGAAAGGTGAGATATTCTTTTTCTGGATTCCTTCAGTAATTTTAGAGCTACTGTTAAGGTAGGGTCAAAAGTTTATTGTTCGTGCTGTGGTTATTTCTCAGCTCTCTCTTCTTGTCCCTTAATCAGTATTTAGAGTCCTAGTGCTTTCGAGATTTAGGTTTTCTTTCAAAAATACCACTGGCTACTTGCAAAAAGTACCTTTTGCTAGATGGCTGCTCATTCCAATCAGGGTGTAGAGAGCGCACTTTCCTGTTGTGTAAGGGTGAGATATGAGGATAAATAATGTGTTCTCGGTGCCCAAGGAGTGTGGAATTGAACTCACAAATATGATTTTGTACAAAAGCAGAGGTTGCCTAGGAGAACATAATTAAGAGCAGTGCTGCTCAGGAAACAAAGACTTGTACTCCTCAGAACTACCTAGAAAACCAGGTTATAGCCAAATCATCAGGTTGGATGGGATTTATGCTAGGATGCTGCAGTTGCAGTTCTGTTTTCTATGAAAAAAAAGATGTCATAGAGCTCCCTGGAGACTAAGGAAAAGCAGTCAGTACACACAGCTTGAAGAGGGAGAGCTTAGGCAATATAGGCCAGTCAGCCTTACCACAATCCCTGGAAATACTGTGTATCATGCCTCAGGAAATCTGTTTCCAAATGTGAGAAGGATAAGAAGTTATTCAAAAACAGTGGCCCAGATGTACCAAGGGCAAGTCATACCTGACCAGCCTGAGTGCCTTTTGCAGTTATATGACCAACAGTGTAGATGTGAGGACATTTGTGGATATAGTATTTCTTGACTTTGACTTCAGTGAGGTTTTTATCATCTCTCATTGAAGAAGCTGTGGAAGTATGAGCTGGCAGATACGGATTTTTAAACGGATTGTAAATTGTGTGGATTTCTGGGTTCAAAGGATAGTCTTCAATAGCTCAGTGATTCACTAGAGACGCAGAACAAGTGGACTGTGGGGTGCCAGGCTGGTGAAGTTACATCTCTGTTGGTTATTTAGATGGTTAGACAGTGTGCCCTGAGAAAAGCTGTAGATCCCATCAAATTAGCTGGAGAGAGAGTTTAATATACCTAATGATAGAAATCAGATTCACCTGGACCTTGAGAAATCTGAGCTTTGGGCCAACAGAAACTTTATGAAGTTCAGTAAGAGTAATTGTGAAGTTCTGTGCCTATGCAGATTAACACTGCGCAACAGTACAAGCTGGATTAGCAACTGGTTGAACAGAACATCTGTGGGAAGGCAGTGGGATATTATAGTTACTGCTAAATTGAAAGTAAGCCAGTGATACATTTTCACTGCAAATAAGGCAAATGGCATTGTGGTCTAAATTAAAAGTATGGCCAGCATATCAGGGGAAGTTGTTATCCTCCTCAGCACTGTTCGGTACTGAGCTTCTCCGCTCAGTTTTGAGGTTCCTCAGATGAAAAGGACAGTATTTGAAAAATGGGGAGACGTTGCAACAGAGGACTACTAAGATGATTTGAGCCGTGGACCCATAAGCAATGAGAAGACATTGGAGGAATTTGGCTTGTTTATTCTGGCCAAAAAAAGAGACTAAGGGGCAGTATCTCTGGGTTTCATATTGATATGGCTATTTGGTGATGTCATAATGATATGGGTATATCACGGTGAGGGTGGTGACGTTCTGGAACAGGTAGTCCAGAGAAGTTTTGGCTGCTGCATCCCTGGCAGTGCACAAGGCCAGGCTGGATGGAGCTTGGAGCAGCCTGCTCTAGTGGGAGGCGTCCCTGTCTGTGGCAGGGGGTTGGAACGGGATGATCTTTAAAGTCCTTCCCAACCCAAAGCATTTTGTAGTTCTTTGAATCTCATAGAAGTCTGTAACTGCTTGCAGAGGACTTTGACTGTAGAGCTGAACTCTTACTAGTGACAGATTGCGAAAACAAGGGGCAACTGTCGCAGGTTGTGGCTTGAGAAGTTCAGACTGGCTACTAGGAAAAAAGTTTTTCTCTAGAGTAGCGCAAGGCTTTCAACATCACCCACAAAGGTGCTGGAGTTTGTCCTTGGAGGTTTTGCAAGACTTGGCTGTCCCAAGCTGTGGATGACCTAGTTTAGCATTGGTGACAGTCCCTCTTCAAGCGGAGGTCTGAATTGGTGATCTGCAGAGGTCCCTTCCAGCCAGCTTTTCTATGATTCTGACTTCCAAGAAGTTAGTCTGCCCAGGACATCAGGATTATGCAATGTGGAGGGAGAATTTTGTGAGGTGGTAACATTGCTGTGTCTACAATGGTGGATCCATAGCAGTACAACTAATTTATATTGCAGTTGTAATTCTTAATAAACAAACTTAATTCATCTATTTTAGCCGTTCCTTCTCTTTCTGGGTGTGGTAGGAGCTATAAAAAGGTGTAGAAATGTTTTGTTCAAAGTAATTTGTCAAAAATAAAAAAGACATGAGACAAATCAGCTGTCAGGATCATAAGAAATCTGTTTTCACAGACCAGTGTGGATGATTGTTTTCAATTGAGTTGATTCTTCCTTTTAAATCTGACTGTGATTGTGATCTCTGCAAGACATAATTGAAGAAGCCAACTCATGGAAAGGAGAAAAAATAGTCAACTCTAAGTCAGGATAATTGGGAGTATGATTTTATCACTAATCCAAAGTAGGAGTGGAGACAGACAGAATGGGGTCAAACTTTGCACAAGAAGGAACAGAACACCCAAAGCCACAGTTCCCCAAACCTGCAGCCGAAGTCCTATGGCCAGAAGCCTGTGAGTGGGAATATCACAAAGTGTGCCCTGAGCACCAGCCCTCCCATGGAGCTGGCCAGGAAAGGGTATTGCAGTCATATGTTGGTCATTCTGGTGGTTTATCTAACTCCCAGATTGACATCAATGACAGCTGCATCAGGGGTAGGGCCATGCAAATGTGGCTATATCACTTCAGGGCTGATTCCAGTCCCAAACCAGTTTTATTTCTTTCACTTAATGCCTGAGCCAAGAAACCCTGCAGGCCTGAGGTTGCTGGGAGTCAAACCAGTTTAAGGTATATCAGATCTCATTCATGTTGCTTGTGATTTTGTAGAGAACAGGAAAAAACAAAGAAAACCCCAACATTTTATGTTCCTAATCCAGAAAGAGTCAGGTTGGGAAAGCCTGGATTTAAACTGCTGACTTCAGCTGATATAAGCTAATTCAAGGAACAACACTCAAGTAACTAAAACAAACAAAACCTTACTTAACGTGTGGTCATGGTCTTTCATTTCCTTGTTCAGTGTTTCTGTGAAAACAATTTTCCAGACTATGCCTATGTGATTAAAATAGGCATTGCTATTGATCTACTGTGCCCTTTTCTGCTAGAGCACTATGCCATAAAAATAACGATATGTAGAAATAATGCTCTGAGTAGATGTGGATTTCCTTCCTATGGTTGAGATTGCTATAGCAACACTTCCCTCCAAACAGTGACTGTAGTTACAAAAGTTGCCATTGATCTTTTAGGGTGGTAAATTGATCAGTATTTAGCAACAAATACCCTAATCCTGAAAGGAATAAATGAAATTAAAAAAATGAAATAAATACTTGCTTTTCCTGTTCATTCCCCACCAAAACTTGATTTTCATTTCAACAAAGCCGTTTTATTTTTAGGTAATTTTCTGTATCAGTTTTTCAGGAAGTTGTTGCTAGACGTGACACAGATTTTCACTCTTGGGATTTACTGTGTTTGTTGCAGCTTAGTTTAAGCATCAGCATTCACTGTGGCAGTTTTACTGGAAAGATCCTTCGCAGGAATATCTCTGCCTCTGCTGGATAAATTTTCACAAGAGGATAATTAGGACCAAGTCTAGGTCTCTGAGGAGACAAATATGAAAAAGGAAATGATTTGCATGTGGAATAGCTTGAAAATATATTTCAAAGGGAATATGTTACTGACAAACATTTTTTGTGTAAACTTAAATCTCATTATTCATGTGATAGGAGGATGTGTATGATCTTTTTTTTTTTTTTTAATTCCAGATGTAGAAGCAGCAGCCAGGGAGCAAGTGTATGCATAAGAGCTATCTAAATAGTGTGGGAAGCAAATAGCACCAAGAGATTAGATTTGTTCTGGTGATCTTTGCTGGGGCTTCCAGATGTTCTTATTTGGGCCTGGGGAGTGTAACTTTGCTGAGAAATGGCTGTTTTCTTGTGGGCTTCAGTATTGCAGTGGCAATACAAATAGCATACTGAGAAAACTCTCTCTGAAAGCTGCATTACTAAGCTATCTATTTCAGATAAACCTTGCTGCAGAGGTGTGCTGGCTCTCATGTGTGCTAGCTCATTGCAGTGCCATGCTGATGCACCTCTCCAACCCCTGGGGCCAGTGCTTTCCCCTGCAGTCTGAGCTAGGAGCTTTCTGCTAGCTGCGAAGTTTCCATACTATGAGACATGAGAACAGAGGGGATGAGGGGCAAAAGGTGGAAGATCTCCAGCTGTTTGTGTTGACCCACATGTCGTCAGCATTTAATGGGGACTAGTAAATTCAGCCAGCAAAATTTGTGCTCTTCTGCACTGTGGTCTGGGTCCTGGGGGCTGTTATAGCATGGCTTGGGGCTTGGCATTACAGCCAAGCAAGTCTCCTTTCAGTGCGTCAGAGCTGGAAGCAGCTCATTCACTTCAGCAAGCATCAACATGCACTGAGCTGGGTTGGCTAGTTCATCTATGCTGCCTCTCCTGCTGTTTGGGTAACTGCGCTGTTGTCCTTAATATGCCTTTTACCTATCACCTTGGATTTGCTGCCTGAAAGTGAACTATATGCAACTGAAGCCAGCAAATACAAATCTCATTGTTTAGACTATGTGCATAAACCCCCAGGTCCTAGAAATTAGAATATAAAAACCTAACTCTAATTAAACCCTGTTTAAACTCTCATTAAAGGCATTTATGAAATTATCTTAAAAAACGCAGAGTGACAGCAGCTAAGGTAAGAGTGCAACAGCATGTAATTACAATTTTACCTAGAAACTGAGGAGCTACTGTTACAAAAACAAAGCATAAACTTGTTGGAGTTCCTTGGATGTGATCTGAGGTTTCTTCAATCTCTGAGTGGTCCAGATGATGCAAACCCAAGCAGGGTTTACAACCGTAAGTGATCAGCATGTAGCCTTGAAAAAAATTGTAATTTTACCTAGATTTCTTGCTCCTGTTTGTCTTGTAATATATGGCTTTTTGGTTTGTTTTTTTTTTAAATTATACTTTAAGACTTTGGACTGGGTTTTATTAGGAATATTCAAGGCTCTTAAGCTGTGATGTGGGTACAGTTTACTGAAGGACCTTTGCCCACATAGTATAGGTAAGAAGAAGTGTTCTGGGCCTCTTGTACAGAAGTCGCACTGTTAATATCATCCCACCACGCCTCTCTTTTTTTCAGTGAGTTATTGAGAGCAGACTCATCTTAAGCTTGGGCTGTAACTTACTCGCTCCTATCCTGAAATTGCCCTGGCAGAAAAGCCCCACCAATACCTTTCGATGTGCTTTGTGTTCTAGACCATAAGGGAGAAAGAGACTGTTGTTATGCCATAAAAACATGTAGAGTAAAAGTAAAATCACTTGTGTCTCTGGAGAGAAGGAGCGTAGCATATGGCTACACTTCATCATCAGGAAGCACAGATGTTTTTTGGAACCTGAAATGTTTAAAACTAAGCTGGTTACTGTGTGATTAGTGAAAACACTGTGTGGACATCTGAGAACAGAAACACCAGTGTTTCTAAATCTTGTAGTTAAGCTAGTTACAAGCTAATTATCACAGGAGTCAAGATGGACTTTATACATACAGTAAGTGTACAGTTTGCTTTCATATGGAAATTTTATATAAATATTAGCATGGGATTGATTGCAAAGTACAATGCAGCATTTGCACGCAAAACTTTTTATGTGCAAAAACATACCTAAAAGTGGGTCTTAAAGGTAGCAAGCCACTTACTACAGATTGGTCTCTCTTCTCAAAAATCCCGTGTTTGAGGATGGCTTCTTTCTGACTCCAGGCTACACCTGATGGTGAGAGTTGGTAGAACTGGAGAGGCATCATTACAGGTTTTGCCTCCCACATGTGTGATGTTGAGCACTGAATGCTCGCTTTCTTCATGATCTGAAAACTTAATGCATACATTACAGCACCTTGATGTATCATGTCTTCTCTCTGTGCTATTGCAGAGTCTGTCTTTCACGCTAATGTTGTAATAACCTGGATGGTATAATGTAGAATCTTACTGTTATTTTTAGGAGTAAAAGATTAGATCTGCAGTGGAAGTTCAGCAGAATGAATTATCTGTATTGGTTTATGGTAACTGAAGACTTTTGGTTTACTTTTTTCATGTGGTTAACAGAGGTGTTCAAGAAAACTACAGTTGGAGAGAAATTGGTAACCAGGCTACAGAAATCTTTTTTGTGCAGCAGTGCAGGATGATTTAGGGAAATAAACAAGCGTTAGTGTTTGTTCTGATTTCCTTTTCCTCTCCTCTTCAGGAGTGGGTCTTGGCACCTACTAGAGAATACAACATTTTTAGCTTTAATATCATTGCTATTGCAACATTCATTCTAGAGCCCTTAGCTCATACTTAAAAAGATAGGGCTGTGTATGTAACTTTTGCTCTGCTCACGACATTTCTTGATCATAAATTCTGACCTTGTCAAGTGGAGTGTTTTCAAAACTGCTAAGCAACAGCAAAACCCCAAACCACAAAGCATTATTAGACCAGCAATATGCATTTGTCACCTCCTACGATAAAATGGAGTCAGTCTGCACACTGCAAGCACAATGAACTGCAGAAGCAGAATTTGGCAAGTTTGAAGACAAAAATGTCGTTTTTTCTTTGTTTTACTGTCTTATTAAATCTCCTAATTGTGAAGGCAGTCAGCATGATGTTTTTATGAGCCAGAATAATTTGAAAGCTCAGTAAAGGAAGTGTGCAGTCCTAGCTGGTAGTTAAGTGGGTAAATTCAGTGCCTCAAAACCACCTTGCATTTCCTCCAGATATCAGTAGGTAATAGCTCCTCCATGCTGCAGACTGGAAGGGAAATGCATTACAGTGCTGGATGTGACTTTAGTAAGTGGTTCAAGTAAACGGTTTTCATTCAGGTATTAAACTTGTCAACTGTAGAGTTTAGTGTTTTTTAAAGTTGTTGAAAATGCTTCATTTTCTGCCTTGAGGAAGTTCTGTCAAATGCTGCATAAATACAACAGGGTGTTAAACTGTCACTTTTCTTTTTAAATTTGTCCAATGTAAAATTTGCTTTGTTTAACGAAGCCTGTAAACTGTGTGGATGAGTTGGGAGCACATAACCTTGGAACTCTTCTGCTGTGCCTGATGCATAGATATTTTGATTTAGCTTCAGGGGTGATTCTCCTTGGGTTCTGTTATCCTCAAGTGCACTGGTTTTGCCAGTCTCGCCTATTCAGAAAACATAAATCATGTCCTCAAAACCATGAGAAAGTACTGAATAAGAAAACAACAGGACAAATGAGCAAATCCGCTTGAATTCAGGATCTTTAGTCTTCTCACTGCAGTAATTGAAGCTATAAAAGCAGAACTCACAATCAGGGAGTATAAGCTATTTAACAAAAACACTGCTGAAGGGATTGTTCTGGTATTGCAAAGGGCTGGAGTATTATGGGGCATAGTCTGTAACAGATACTAAGCTAGAAGCTCTAAACAGTATACATTACGTTGGATGGCATCTACTGGTTCTTAAATATTGCGTAACTTTAAGCATATGCTGACAGGTCATTTTGCTTATAAGCACGACAAAGTTCGAGGGTGTTTTGCTGTTTTTTTTGTGTGTGTGTGAGAGGTTTTTTGGTGTTTTTTGTTTTCTTTTTTTTTGTGTGTGATTGGTTGTTTTTTTTTTTTTAATTTAGTTGAGGGAAGAAGCCAGTGAAATCGCATAACAATTTTTGCAGTAAATGATTTATGATACGGGTACAAATATTCTAGGCTATTCTAGATGCAAAACACAGCTGACCCAAAAAGATCATGACAAGGGACAGCTGAATTCTGTATTGTTTTCAGTTTGATCTTTCTGGTTTGTTTGGTTTTGGGAAACCTAAGCACCTAATTTCCTTTGAGCACACTGTATCTCGCCTTGTTGGTGTTAGCTCAAAGAGGATAGCACCAAAAATTCAGTGTTATTTAGAGTATGAAGTCAACTTCTCTTTTGCATCCTAGATTTTGGTTCTGTTAGAAGTAGAAAGGGAGGAGAAGAGCTAGCTGTTGCCAATTGGTTCATGCATGAGTAAGAATCTTAAGTTGTCAGTCTTCTTGCAACCTCTTGTTTTCCTCAGTTTTCATTTTGAGCTTGTCTTTTGGACGTTGCCAAAAATGAAAAGGGAAATCTAACAAGTTTTACTCAGCCTCATGAGACAATCATCTGTCAACTTCGGAATTAAGAACTATGGATCCTTTAGCAAATTTGCTCTGGGTAAACATTTCAAACCAGATTATGTGGCTTCTTGTATAAGATCGTAGGCATTGTGCAATGTTATTTTCTAAAAAACACCATTCAGCTGCTGCTGATTTCATCTTAATTACTCTTATAGCTCCTAGAACTATATGTTTCACCACAGTTGTAGTGAACTTTACACTTATGATCTGGCAATCCTATATGTAAGCATTTCCTGAGGGATTTGGTTTGGTTTGTTTCTTGAGAAGTGTACGTTTATTGTCTGTTCCAAGAACTTCCACATCTAACATGTAGTGTTTTGATTTACAAAACAAAGTATTTGCATTTTCTTTTTCGTTTAAAAAAAATGAAACAATTGAGTGTAATTTCTTTTTAGTTGAAGATTTCTACTGGCATTGACACAGCCCAAATGAAATTAAATGTTTTGGAACATCTTGATTTTGCTGTCTGACAAGTTTTCTCTAAGAGAAAGCAGGAATGCGTTCATCAGCAGGAAAAGAAAGGAATAACTGGGAGAATGCACAACAGCCACCATTCAGAGTGTCAGTGTTGTTCTTTTCGTATAGACTTGTGCAGGTATTTGCCTATAGCTGATTGTGAAGTGCAAAGATGATACTCATTCAAAGTGTGAATTATCATAGAAATTAAAGAGGGCATTGTATTTTATTAATATGTTTAAGCTACTTGGACTTCTGACTATTCTGTGACTTCTGTCTGCACCTGTGATTTACATTCAGGTAAAGTCCTATTGTCTAAGCAAGTACATGGAGTCCTAAATCTCTTTGATGTGATAAACTTTTAGAACCTTACAATTCATTTGAAAGGGTGCTCTCTGGACCAGGAATGTTTTCCAAAATCATGGATTTAATGAGGTCATCCTGATGCCAAGTGGAAGGTCCTACACCTGGGTTGGAGCAATCCCAGGCACAGCTACAGGTAGGGTAGAGATGAGATTCAGAGCAGCCTTGAGGAGAAGGACTTGGGGATGTTGGTTGATGGGGAAAATGAACATGAGCCAGCAGTGTGTGCTCGCATCCCAGAAAGCCAACTGTATCCTGGGCTGCATCAAAAGGAATGTGACCAGCAGATCGAGGGAGGTGATCCTGCCCCTC
>JASSUY010006001.1:0-27192 GCA_032466535.1 Forpus xanthops | reverse complement strand
CCCCCCCCCCCCCCGTAAAGTGGGGGGGGGAAAGAAGGTTGGGAGGAGTGAGTGGGCAGGCAGATTGATTTACGCCTGAAACCGCGACAACATATATTGAGAAAAACAGCACCAGCGAAAGGGTTCAATGTTTTTTCAAACATCAGGTCCTGTTTAACTTTTTATCAGAAGGGAAGTCAAAAAAAAAAAAGAAAAATAAAAGAAAGATAAAAACTATAGAAGAAAAAAATGCAAAATAAAAATAGCTGAAAAATAAAAAGTATGACAAAATGGTGTGAATCAAGGACATGGTCTGATGGTTTAACAGTCATCAAGAGGTAAATAAACAGCTGTCTGTCATTCTCAGATTTGTAAACGTGAACACTTACACACCTACCAAGCCCCAAAGGTGTCTGCCAGATGTCTTCATTGAAAATGTACCACACAGAAGTAAATTTAAAGGGTAAGTCACTAAAATAAATCCCTAAATTTATCCCTGGTCTTATCACAAATGTTTGAAATGCTTTGTGTATTACAAAATAAAAAAATAAAAGTATTAAGAAAAAAAGACAATTCTATAAACCTTGCATAAAAATATTGCGTTTGTAACACGCACAATTTTAATCCAGAAAGATGAATGTACTTTAAAGATTAATAAACAGGAAAGTGCTGTTTTAAGTAGATATCTTTCCAAGCTTGCATACTGCAAAGTGATGAAAGGACATAATAACCCATTATACAAGATCAATATGCACTTGAGATCAGGGCAGGATCTATTTCTGAAATTATATGGCTCACACTGATTTCTATCACATTTTCAGTATTGATCTGATCTGAAGATACTTCACAGCTTGTTTGCAGGGGTTTGAAGACTGCCTGCTCCTCAAGAGCAAATTTAAAGTCAAGGCTGCTTGCAAGCCTATATAAACTGCATTTAGCAGGTCTCAGTCACAGATTATTCAGTAAACAAGCTGTGCATCCATTTGAAATGATCAGTCTCAGCTCTGTTTTAAGAATTTCTAAGAAAACAATTTCTAAGTGGTTTTCATGAAATTTTTTTTTATGGGAATTGTGAGTGCAAGAGGCACATAGCTATAGCATAAGATTTTCTCTTACATGTTTTTTTGTGTTTTTATATATAAAGAAGCTACTTACAGTATTCTCATCTGAAAAATGTTGGTGGGAAAGTTTTGACAATGATTCTCAGTTGATATCAGCAGCACCACAAGGCATTAGACACTGCTCTGCATAGTAACCTTATCTCTAAACTGGAGAGACATGAATTTGACAGATGAACCACTTGGTGGATAAGGTTTTGGTTGGATGGTTGGACTTACAAGTTGCAGTCAACAGCTTGTTTTCCAAGTGGAGATCAGTGATGAGTGATGCTCCTGAGGGCTTGGTATTGGAAGTTGCACTGTTTAACATCTTTGTTGGTGACATGGCCCAATGGATTCAGTGCACTGTTAGCAAGTTCGCCAACAATATCAAGCTGTGTGATGTGCTAAACATGCTGGAGGGAGGAGATACCATCCAGAGAGACCTGGACAGGCTTGAGAGGTGGGCCTGGGCAAAGTTCATGAAGTTCAACAAGGCCAAGTGCAAAGTCTTGCATGTGGTTTGAAGCAAAACCACACAAAGCTATAGGCTGGGTGGAGAATGGGTTGAGAGGTGTCCTGAGAAGGACTTAGGGGTGTTGGTTGATCAGAACTTCAACATGAGGAGATACCAACCCAGAGAGAGATTGCAATCCAGAATGCCAATGATATGCTGGGCTGCATAGAAAGGAGCATGGCCAGTAGGTTGAGAGAGGTGATTCTCCCTCTCTGCTCTGCTCTCATGGCACCCCATCTGAGTATTGCATTCAGCTCTGAGGCCCTTTACCACAAGAAGGAAGTGGAATTGTTTGAGGGTACAAAGATGATCAGAGGGCTGGAGCACTTCTCCTATGAAGACAGGCTGAGAAAGTTGGGATTGATCAGCCTGGAGAAGAGAAGGTTCATAGGAGACCTTAGAGCAACTTCCCAGTGCCTAATAGGGGCCTACAAGAAAGCTGGAGAAGGACATTTTACAAAGGCATGTAGTGAAAGGACAAGGGGCTTTAAGATGACAGAGGATAGATTTAGGTTAGATGTTAGGAAGAAATTCTTTATTATGAGGGTAGTGAGGCACTAGAATGGGTTGCCAAGAAAAGTTGCGGCTGCCCCACCTCTGGCAGTGTTGAAAGCAGGTTGGATGGTACTTTGAGAAACCTGGTCAGGGGGTTGGAACTAGATAATCTTTAAAGTCCTTTCCAACTGCAACAGTTCTATGATTCTATGATTACTTAGAATCAGTACAGTCAACAGAATAGGCCAATCTCATTTTTCTTGGTCAATTGGAATTAGAAACTCCAGCAAGACACCTACAGACTTTCATGTGCATGCAGGTCCAAGATATCTTTTTACTTCACCCCAAGCCAGATCTCTACTTGCTCTTATTGTACAGGAGGGACAGGAACTTTGGATGCTGCTTGTGGCACTTACAGTGTGTCATTGGAAGGGGTTAGAGCTTGGACAACAAAACTCCAACTCAGAAAACTACTGCTAAGCTCCCACACAATATTTCAAGTTCACAGATTCAGGTGACAGCAGTTAAATTTTATCAAAACACCAGGGGAAGTATAAAGCTTTCTTCAAGTTATGACAAGGGAAGACTGACAACACCAAATAACGTTATTACATTTTGCTTGAGCCATATTCAGACTTAAGTTGGACAGAAAGATACCAATTTGTTACATAAAAAGGAATAGAAGACAAAAACATATTTCTCTCTCCCTATGTATCTGGCATTTCAAAGGTTAGATGCTAGTTTGAGAGAAAGGGTTCAAGTATGAATTTTTGTAATCAAGTTTTTCTGGTCATGAGGTATAAAATTTTTGAAGTGGGTCACCCTCCATCCCTGTAAAGAGCTCTGGAGCCACTGGGTCAAAGTAACTGACTTGAGTGATGATTGCAGTTGTTGTAGAATTAAAATAATTACAGACAAGATTTCTTATAAAACATTCACACCCATCTCAAAGGAAATGAGGTATGTGTGGGAGGCAGTGGGAGGAATGGCACGATTCTATGATTCTTTGAAAATCCAAGACAGAGAGATAAGGTCTTGTTTCTGGGTTCTATGAATCTTCAAATTTTTGACATGAAGCAGAACAGATTCACAATAAGGAAGTGGGAGTAAGAGTGCTCTTCCCGACATATTTGCCTTCAGCCTGCTGATTAGGACACTCCTGTGGGATGTGGGTTTTGGTACTCAGGGCTCCCACATCCTGTCTTACATGACTCACGTTCCATTTAGAAAGAGATGTGAAAGATACCTGGTGCAGAAAGAAAGCTTAGTGAACAGAAATGCTTCTTTGTAGCACAGAGGTCACCATTTAATGCAATTGCTGCTTCTCTGTTTTTATCTGCTGTCTGGCTTAAGAGGTTCCCCACTGAGTAAACTGTTATGTATATCTAGACCCCATTCTGAGCTGTGTAATATTCTTCAGGGTGATGGGAAATCAAGTAATTCAGTCAAAGAACATAGATTCTATTAAGAAGATCAGACCTTAATCCTTTTTGGTAGCTGCAGTTGTAACTCATACATATTTTTTAAATTTCTAGATTTATTTTTTCACAAAAAAGTAATGGACATGCTTGACCTTAAAAAAAAAATAATCCTTTTTAAAGAAATATTATCTTGTTTTTTTTTCTATAAAGAGTCACTCACTTCTATGATGATTCTTTATCAGTGCTTGCATTTTATGCACGGTCTGAGGCTTCCTTGTGGTATATCCATAAGCTCAGCTTTTTTGTCAGAATCAAAGTTGCAAAAGAAAACTTCCATCTAGAATCCTCAAAAAAAACAAAACAAAACAAAACAAAAACCAACCCAGTTTGAAAGAGGTTGACAGGTTTTGGTTGAAGTTTTGTTTGCTTGTTTTTCTGTTTTTGTTTGTTTGTTTGTTTGTGTTTGTTTTTGTTTTAGTTTTTTTTTTAGCCTCAGTAGCTTAAACTTGCATTTGGCTTGATTTCCAGTAGATCTGATTTTAGTTTGTCCTTACCGATATGACCATTCTGATGGGAAGATATGCCTTTTCATAAAGAGGTAGCTTCTTAGATTAGGTAAATTAATGTCGTTCAGTTATGCTGATCTGTCCAAATAAAGGATCTAGACCAAAGCTGAGCTTGTTCATTTTGCCACCTAGAAACTTCTTTTCTTCCTTAGCTAAAAAGGCCTAGTTACACTTAGTTGAGATTTCTAGTTATGCAAAACAGCTGACATCCAGTGCTTCTAGTGCTACCTAATCACTAGAAGCAATGGAGAGAAAAACAAAATATTTATAAGTTATTCCCATGCCTCCCTGTACCTTAACTCTACAAGATTAAATGCTTAAATGTTGCTGTCTCTACGGCAGCTAAACATTCAAGGAACATTTACACAGTTGAATAATTTTAGTGGCTCAAGGAGGCTAATGAAAATGCAAGAAAGTCTCAAATATGCTAAATAAAAGCTGAGAGGTGATTTAAAAAAAAATTTGAAAAAATCAAGATCGTAGATATTTCAAGAGGACAGTGTAAAAGCACTGCTGATGTTATTGCTTTTGCCAAAATTTACCAGATACAGATCATAGTCATTAAATTGAAGGTATTACTGAATCCTTTGGAGAACTGATATATCCGTGGTCTACTTTTTCGGGTGGGGGTCTTCCAACTTTTCTGCATGTTCCAAGTAGACCACATTAGTGTCTCACTAATATTCTTTCTTCATCTGAGGTTCCTTTGTCTTAGAAAACTCATTAATGTTGTAGGCAGGAATTGATCAGGCTACTCAGATGTAGCTATTTTAAAAATACTTAAGTGGATATTTGCCATTTTGGGCTCAGTTTGCATTCTGGGTGAACATTCAGACCCTTACACTCACTGATTTATCCAGCCTCCCAATTATTACCTGCTTGGCATCCAGAATCACATGTCATATCTCAACATTTGTGTGGATGCTGTATGTCACAGCTTCACTCTAATAAACATCTGTGATCCTAACTTCTCTTAATACTTAGCAACTGTGTAAACAAAAATGCAAAGGATAATCATGAAGGGAAAAAATAATAAAGAGGGGAAATAAAACCTTTCACCTGTGAATCTTCAGTCTGTGCTGCTAGAAAGAAACAGGGTTATTTTAGCTAGTATTAATTTCTTAACTTAATCCCAAAATAGTCATGCATAATTAAATCCAAACAAATTGTTTTAATTTCACAAGGGGAAACACACAGCTCAACAAGCAGAAAAGAGTGAATCACATGTAAGTTATTGAGAAGTCAGATTTTCACCCCCTGGGTCAAGATTAGGGTAATTAGCTGGTCAATCCAAACTGTGATTTGCCTGAGGAGAAAAAAGTGAATTTGGTTTGCACATTTTCAGCATAGCCCTTGTTGCAATATTCCTGAATCCAACAATCTCTTCCTTATACATGACTTAAAAATAACTTTCCCACTGCTAAAATCATAATATATTAAGACAACAGTGGAGACAACAGTCAGGTCTATTCATGAATATCTCTAATTTCTTGAAAGTCTGATACAGTTTTCACACTTTTCATAACTGACATTTCAGACTAAGTCAGTTGTAAGTAGACTCATAGGATCATGAATAGTTGGGGTTGGAAAGGAACTTAACATCATCTAGTTCCAACCCCCCTGCCATGGGCAGGGACACCTCACATTAAATCACTAAACCATGTCACCCAAGGCTCAGTCCAACCTGGCCTTGAACACTTCCAGGGATGGAGAATTGACAACTTCTTTGGGCAGCCCATTCCAGTGCCACATCACCCTTACAGTAAAGAATTTCTTCCTTATATCCAATCTAAACTTCCCCTGCTTCAAGTTTTAACCCATTACCCTTGTTCTATCACAATAGTCCCTAATGAAATGTCCCTCCCCAGCATCCCTATGGGCCCCCTTCAGATACTGGAAGGCTGCTATGAGGTCTCCATGTGCCCTTCTCCACGTTGAATAGCCCCAACTTTCTCAGCCTGTCTTCATGTGGAAGGTGCTCCATATGGGAGGTGCTCCAGTCCCCTGCTCATTCTCGTGGCCCTCCTTTGAACTTGTTCCAACATTTCCATGTCCTTTTGATGTTGAGGACACCAGAACTGCACACAATACTCCAAGTGAGGTGTCACAAGAGCAGAGTAGAGGGGCAGGATCACTTCCCTCAACCTGCTGGTCACACTCCTTTTGATGCAGCCCAGGATGCGGTTGGCTTTCTGGGCTGTGAGCACACACTGCTGGCTCATGTTCATTTCTTCATTGACCAACACCCCCAAGTACTTTTCCGCTGGGCTGCTCTAAATTTTTTCTCTGCCCAAATTGTAGCTGTGCCTGGGATCACTCTGACCTAGGTGTAAGACCTTGCACTTGTCACTATTAAATTTCATAAGGTTGGCATCAGCCCACCTCACAAGCGTGTCAAGGTCCCTCTAGAAAAAATAGATTATGTATGACTTATATTTTTCAGTTCACCATAATTTTCTCAGTAAATACAGAAACTAGAGTTATCTGTTGTAGCACATTGTCCAATCTTCTGTACTACAAGCATACTTACTTGTGATTTTTGTCTCTTTCTCAGCATTTTTTTTTTTTTTTTTGGTATGCATTGCATGTACACACAACTTTTAAAGTGTGAGAAAGCAGCAAAATACAAGATTAAGATTGTATCTGCTTTGACTGGAAGTTGGTGCAGATACTTTCCAGAGTCTCTTCCCAACCAAAATTATACTCTAATTTTCAGATAGTAACAGATTCTGCTAGTTGTTTCTGTTTTGACAAAGTTTCCTTAAATCTTTGAATTGGGACATGTATTTCTGTGATAACTTATCACTATGTTCACCATTCATTCCTTTCTATTGGATAGATTTTAATACATTAGAAATGGTAAACAGACAAACTCAGGCAGAGAGAGCCTTTATGCTTGTGATAAACCAATTCTGAGTTTGAGAAACCCAGCATCAGATTTTGCTTACTTGTATGATGAACAACCACCCTGGTGGATGATTAGTACCACCTTGACTCCCAGACCTTATCCAATTGCACGGTTTCCAGGAAAGTACCCATAAGGCACCTATAGGATTTACTTTTATTTTACAAATCCAGAAACTACATTTGTGCATGTGGGAAAAATAATCTATTTTGGGGGAAAAGCTGTTCAGACCTTCTGTAGGGAAAGATTTGTATTTTGCTATTAATCAGTCAGTGTCCTCAAGTCAAGTCTGACCTTTCCAGATCATGCCCTGTGGTTACCACTCAATTGGTTGCTTATTTGAACAGTTCTCTTCATTAAGATATGGTACCATGAACTACCTTGAACTTCTACAAAGCGAGGGTCTTGTATATCAGCAAGTCTATGTCATTTGCAGCCTGGTATAAATGTACTTTGTTTCTGTTTGCTTTCTTTTTAGTAAACAGTCTGTCCCATTCCAGTTCACATTTTCCTGTCAGAAATGTATTGCAGCTGCTTGAAGTAATGCCTAGCCAGAACTGCAGGATGAATTTCTTTTTTTCCCCTTGGGAACATATGGGCATATAAGCACACACTAGCAGCTACAGCCTGAGGCTTAGCATCAGCCATCTTAGATTGCTTCAGGACAGATTTTCTGTGCTCCATTCATACACTGTTTTGTTATTGGTGATTTGGTGATGAAACAGTATTTTTCTGTCTCTATTTGTATTCTTTAAATTATCCACCAAAGACCTGAAAAACTGTCTGATATATTTGGCTTTAATAACGCTGCAACTAAGTTTGGAGGAAGCAACTCTCAGTTTGAAGCATATGAAGGAAAGCCAGTATGCTTATATTGTGATTATTGAAGCAAATTCAATACACCTTTAGTTTCCAATGCATACCATTCAGAAACTTTTCAGCTCACTGGCAAATTGGCATTAGACTACTTTTAGACCTCACCAGCAAGCCATTCAATTTAAGCCTCATTACTTAGCTTACGATAGGGTGTACAGGTCAACATGATTTTAGTGGTACCTATATAACACACAAAATGCAATAGGAACTTCAGAGATCGGAATAAATATGCAATTTCATTTCTAAGAAATGTAGTAACACAAGCAACCTATCTGGAATATATCTTTCCCAAATCTTCTGGTTTTACAAGATAAAAAGGAAAAAATTAAGCTCTTTCTCTCAGCTCTCCATAATGCTTTGAAATACAGCAATATTTTGATGTCCAGATGTGATGGCCACACCAAGACATCAACTGTGTTATCTACTAGGGCAACGAAGCTGTCTTGCCTCACAAGAACATGACTGATACTGTGATCAGCCTAGTCAAACAGATAGTGTTCTCTACACTGTATTTTGCAGGAATCTACTAAGGAATAAAAACCACAAGTGGATGTGCTGTCACCACCAGAGGTGGCAGAAGTAAGGCATCATGGAGTAGTTGTATTCCAGTGCATTAATATAATTTGCATGGTGCATCTCCATGGGCAGGGGGTGAGAATGATGATAAACCTCTCTGTTAGCTATCAAGGGCTAAAATACCATTAAACATATGTATGTGTTCTCTATATTCCATCTCAGTATACTGTGATCAGCCGGGATCACTGTGTGTTCAGAAATGGAGTACTTGTTTGCTGGCTGTGGCTGGCATCCCAGCACCCACACAGCTGCTCATTCACTCACTTCCTTCGGGTGAGATGAAGAGAAAACAGAAGGAACAGGAGCATGAAAACTCCTGAGTCAAAATAAAGATGGGGATATTACTCACCAAGCATTGCCACAGGCAAAAAGGGCTTGGCTTGAGGTATTCAATTGAATTTATTGCCAAATAATGTAACTACGTAATTACTGATTTGGGTATGGATAACAAGTAAACAAACAAGCAAAAAAAGACAAACATTAAACACTTACTTATGGAAAAAAAACCTTTCCCTTTATTTGCCAGACTGAACTTCAATCCCACTGCCATTTTACTTCCAATAACTTTCAATTGACTGCTTCAATTTTCACTCCAGTCACGTTTTCACCTGCCTTGTTATCACCTCTGCTCTCCCTCAGTTCCTTCAGTGCAGCAACAAGCGATTCAGGGGTTGGAGTCAGGATGCAGTCGTTTCTCTCTTCCTCTCCTTCCTTTTCACTCTTTTTCTGCTCTGGCATGGGTCCTCTGTGTGCCACAGTCACTTTGGGAGTATCTGCTCTGACAGGGAGCTCCTTGGTGTTCTCTCATTTTCGCACTCTTTTTTCTTCCTCCTCCTCTACTTGTCCAGAATTTATACTCCTTTTAAAAGATGTTTTCCAAAATGTGAACATCAGCTTGGCTGATTGACATGACCTTGTGTCGTGGCTGGAGCTATCTGTGTTCAGTACAAGGCAGCCTCAGGACCCTTCTCCCTTCACATCTATGCTCAATACAGTCCTACATGGCAGATTTGCTCTTCCTGAGGTTCCTTATGGCATTTAACCAGATGTGCTAGCACAGGGCTTCCTGTAGAGGCAGCAGGCATGATTCTGAGGAGTGATATGGTTGAGCGTATGAGGCAGACTTCGATTTTGCCTGTTTGGATGCCTAGTCCATGTCAGACTGTCACAAGTTCTTTGCACGAAGAGGCACTATTTTACCATGACTGTACTGGTAAATGTTTGGAAAATGCTGTACATTTTACATATATCACAGACTTTTCAAAGAATAGTGTGAACCCCACAGTGCTCTTAGGGCCACGATGAGAGAGCATGGTAAAAGTAGTTGATAGGAATGTGGGTATGCATTTCTCTCTTGATTTCTTTGGTGTCTCAAATGCAAACTAGTAAGTGAATAGCAGAAGCTGATCAGGTTTCACCTTAATTTCAATGGAATTTCACATCTGAGCAAATAAGAGGATCCAGAGAACTATAGGCCAGGTAGTCTAGCTTCGATACTTATCAAACAATCAATTTATAAGCACCTAGAGCATAATAAGATGATATGAAATAAACAACATAGGCTTGTAAAATACAAGGCAAGTCAATCTTACTTTGAAAAGGTAACTCACCTGATGGATAGAAGCATCTTATATTTCTCCATACTAAGCAGTGGTTTTGATACCTGCTTATGTGATGCTGTCATAAGCAAATGAGAAAAATACAGTTTAATGGAATAACAGATCAAGAAAGGAAATAAAAAATATTTCAGAAAATGGTTTTGGGGACCTGTCAGTGATTGTCCTTGAAGAACAGATCAAGTAGATTTTCATGTACCAGGATATTCTGGGGGCAGGCCAGCTGCAAAGCCTTCAGTAAAGGAAGACCTCTGGGTTGTGGTGCACATCAAGTCAAACGTGAGTTAGCAGTATGTTCTTGTAGCAAAAAGAAGTCAAATGTGGAGTGGGTCTGGAAACTATATGTAGAAGGTTTCAATAACAGTTCCCTTCCTTTATATTTTTAATCAACATTTGCTCTGGTATATATATATATATATATATATATATATATAGTTTAAAATAAATGTGAAATTCATCAGATCAAAAAAGTGGGTTGTAAAGATAATGACTGTAACTGGTCAGAGTTTGCAGTATTTTTTTATGACACTGATGCATATAGAGACATTGCTGGATATATCAATTCAAAGGTTAACAAAACCTACAAAGGAGCCATATGCTGTTATCAAAAAAAAGATTAAAATAATCCTCCATTTCATATCTATTTGTTGTGTTTATCATCAGCAGTGCACAATCACCGATTCTCTCAGATTAATTAATCTAGTAGGAAGAGTCTCGTAAAGTACATTTGTTCAAAGTAATCTGTTTTGGCTTTCTTATTTCATCCTTCCTTTACTTTCTCATAAATACCTTTTATTTCTGTTTTGTGTATTTGCTTAAGTTTACTGAGACAATAAAGATTTCAAGTTGTATTTGTTGAGTGAAGGCTATTTCCATAGGTCAGTCCTCTAATTATCTGTACCATGTATAAAATAATAATTGTTGCAGTCAGTGAGAAAGTCTTTTAAGTTAATGTTTTATTTCACTTCTGAAAATCATAGTATGTTTAATGGTACGTCCCGATCTAACTGCTTTTCAAGAAAAAGGGTGCATTTTAGCCAAACTTCAATTTCTTTACTTTGAAATAATGATAATGAAGCACAATTAAACCAATATCCTATGGAAACTGGAAGAGCTGCAACCAGACAGCAAACTGCCTTTAATGTAAAAATTTCAGTTTTGAGCCATGCAAGAGAAAACACACATTCCATTGTATACTCATGTGACAGCAAGGCAGTACCTTGATCTAGAGATGAAATACATGAGATGAGCTGCCTTCCTGTCCCATAAAACCTCATCTGAAAAGTCGGCTAGAGGTACATTATAAAGTATGATTTTTTTCATAAACTTTTACATTTCAATAAATGTACATAAATAAAAAAGTATATTCTTTTTTTTTTTTTTTCAATAGATGTACAGGTGCCCTTAGAAGGAAATAGGTCGGATTATAACAAACTTTTTAGCTTGGTGTTAATGGTTGATGCTTTAGATTCTTGAGAATCTCTGCCTTCAATTTAAAATAAGGCATAAGGAACTGCAGCAGAAAGTTGTCTGAGTTAAAAACTTTCTCTTTTGTGTTAAAATGGCTTAACTTCCCAAATTCTTTTTTTTTTTTTTTGAGTTTTCTATTAATATCATGGCAACAAAAATTGCAGTTCAGAACAATCTTAACTCTGTGTCTATGTTATACCCCCACTTTTCTCCTGTGAGAAAGAGGTACCTGCTGCCCAAGCATAGGGAGAAGAACAGTAGGTAACGTTTGTTTATCTTTTTCTGCTAAAAAAGAATACTATACCTATTCCACTCTAAATGGGGTACATTGTCTGGCACCAATGTCCTGTAATGTTCCTATATCCATATATTGATTTGATTTCAGGGTCGGAATATTTGAGCATTCTACTGATCGCATCAGCTTGAAAAAAGGGAGAGACAATCTTTCCTTTTAGATTTTCTGTCTCAAATTTACTAGTGAGAAGGGCATGAAAGTCTGCTCTGCTGCTCTTCTCTCTGGTATTAAAACTGTTTTTCTTTTATTTTTTCCTTTAATAATGCCACAGACTTTCATTAATAGAGTCCAGATTTTGAAGAACATGGAAGTAATTCCAATTGCCTTTGTTGAGGAGTCAAGAAAGATTTCTTCACTTTTGGGTAAAAATGTCATAAGCATGATGGATTTGCTCAGCTTCCTCAAAGTGTAAGCGAAGCAGGCTATACATTTCTTGACGGGGATTCGGGAATTGTCATTAGTCATCTGTAAGGACATCGTTCCTGGTGTGAATAAAGATAAAACAAGTAACGGAATCCTGGGATTTCATCAGTGGACCTTGAACAAAGAAGAATAGAGAAGAATCCATCTCTATAAACTACTATCTTCATTTGGGATCCTTTCACCTATAGCGTGGTTATAAGATGGCTTCATAAAAAAGACATGACAATATCTTTTGGAGCAGCCTGTAGACAAACTTATATTTGTAATGCATTATATGATGTAAGTCTTGTAACTTGATCCTCTTAAAGGTCTGGAAAATTAAGTTAATACACTGAATTCTATTGCTTAAATTGTTCCTGTTATTTCAATTTGATGTATATTCAATTACTGAATTTTATGTCAGCTTTTGTTAGGAACTCTGTCACCATCACGTTGGCTCTAAGATTTTTCAGGCTTTACACTGGTGGGATTCATAAGCTTTTTTAATGAAGGCTTCCCAGCTGCAAACGAATTCAATGTAACTTTTGTAGAGTTTTAGAGAAACTGAAAGAAAGTTGTCAGACTCAGATCCTGAAATCCTTTGAACAGTGCAGCAAGCTGCCCAGTGAAATGAACATCAGCTCCAGTAGCTCAGCCAGTAGAGGGAACTCTTACACAGTACAAAGTCAGTCCAGGAATGCACTGTAGTAAATTAAGAATGTAAATATGCATAAGCGTGCACATTCCAAAAATCCAACAATAGTATTTTGGTGTCTTTGTGTTTGGTACGTTAACCTTTGTATTTTTATCCAACTGCAATTTAACAGAGTGAAAGTATGATTATATTAGGCATCAGACTGTGACGGATTTCGGTTGAAAAGTCATCTCACAAAATTTAGTGAATATTTAGGGAAAAGAAGGGGGAGCATCTGTGACTATTCCTTTCATTATAACCTGCTATTTGTCTTTGAGATTGGCAAACCACTTTTTTCATTTCCTGGAGCATTTGTTTTAGAGACTTCGTGTTTTCAGAATGCAGTTGTTTCACTCTGAAACTTTCAATGGTGTGACCACATGACTTATTCAAGTGATTTGTTCCTTATGCTCTAAACAAATATTGCTGACTAAAGTGAGAAACAGGTATCTTTATGTTGGCCCAAGGGGCTAGATTTACATCAGTGTTTAGCATCTTCATCACAGGAAAAAGCTTCAAGATTTCTGTAAGTAGGTTTGGACATTAATCACTTTAAAAAATGTTTTCAGCAAATACTAAAGATCTGTCCTTGTCTCCCTATTAGTGTGCTTTTTCTAGACCCACTGTTTGATCACAGCTATCAACATTTATAACTCTAATAGTTCATTTTCTGAGCCATTGGTAATCAACTGAATGATGATTTCTTCATTGTCTAATCAACCCAGATACTGCTTCAGGACTCCCTTATTAAGAGTTTGCAAGAACACTTAGTTCTCACAGAATAAAAGGCCATTTGCTGCTTTTATCCAATATCGATGTCAGACCTGAAGATAAATATAAAATTCTACTTTTATTAAAGACAGCTATTCAGGGATGAGTTCTTGTAATTAGGCACACTGCAATCTCTAATCCTACATCTCATTCCTGTCTAGTAAACCAAATACAGTGTTTACTTCCTTTTCTTTTTTTTTTTCAGGGTATTTAGTAAATTTTTTTGTGTTTTAAGCTTTCTGCTAATTTTGGCAGTCTCTGTTCATTTTCTGGCTGGCAGCTGTGGCCTGTTTTCTGATGGTTATGAATGTGTGTCAACCTTTTTTTGAGTCCTTTGCGGTGTCATTCTTCCATCTATGGCAACAGAATGAAAGGTATGCAGTAGACAGGATTGTTTTCTCATTACTGTAAATTTAGATTAGCTTCTCTAAAAACACATATTCATCCAGTGTTCACTGAACAGATATTTTGTCTTAGCGTTTTCTCATTTTCTGAAAAAAAAAGGCAGTAGGTTCCCATAACAACCAGCTGTGATGGACATTTTGACATGTAAATAAGTTGATTTTTTTTTTAACTCCTCTCATGTCACTCAATCACTAAGGCTGATAATTACTTTTTCAATGTTTCCATGGAGTTCAGAAGGCTCTTTTCAGCAAAGGAAACTCAAAGCACAGCATTTAACTCTGTCTTTACTTGCATTGCATTTTCTGGATCGATTCTTTATGAAAACCTCCCTCCTTCATTTTTCTCTCACTTGGAACATTTTGTTACATATTTCCAGGTCTTTAAGTGGATACACTTCAGGTCTTTTGGCCTCACAGAGTCAGAGGCATCATAAAAGGCTTTCCATCTCCTATCTGTAATCCCAGGAGATGAACCCTGGCTCAGAGTTGTGTCTTTCTTTGCTTAGTTTTACACCCACACAAACCACCTCTTCCAAGCAGGTACTACCTGCTAGCCTTTTAGATGTTGCTCTGTAATTTCCACACTTGAACTATACATCATTTAGGGGTACCATATGGACATGTCAGCTCTGATATCTGCTAGTCTAGGCATCCATGTACACCATCGTATTGTCAGTGAGAGTGTGTTTAAATCAAAACTCGCGTAAATTGAAGAGACAGATCATGATACTTAACTCTATAACAAGGAAGGAGGTTAAAAGATGTAAAAGTAATGCTTCCACATTAATCATGAAGATATACACTTTTCATTTAAATATAAAGGAAAAACAAAAAAAAATCATTGCAGGCAGTATGGCAAAGTCAGTTTTATCCCTCATGTGACAGGATTCATTGTGGTCCTTGCAGTAAATCTTTGACTGGAAAAAAAAATAATAATAAAAAAAAATTATATCACAAGTAGCACAGTGGGAAAGGGTTAGGAAATAATGGAAGTCACACCCCATTCCCCCAGTAACCCCCCTCTAGTCCCAGCAGATCAAAGTCTTTCTATTTCAGAAGCAAAGCTTCTTTATATTAAATACCAAGAAAGAATGTTTAGATAACATTAAGGGACTGACTTAAACTATAAAAGTCAGGAAATTCAGAATTAAGGCTGGCACTCAGGTCCTAAATCACACAGTGGAGAAAGGGAGGCGTGGGGATGGGAAGGTGAACCTAAGCACAACAGCGTAAATTGAGAATAGAAAGCGAGACCAATCTTGGCATCTTCCTACTTGTGCCACTGGAAATCTAAAGAGTGTGTGCTTTGAGGGGTTTATTAATGTCCATTGTGCCACTGCTTGCCTTTTTTTCCTGGTATATTGGCCAAATTTATATACATTTTAGCAGTCACAGTTTTTTGATAAATGCTCATCAGAGATGAGCTATGGTTTCCATAGCTATCCATTCAGCCAGGGGAAAAAAGGTTATGTGATTGCTCAGCTTTGTTTTCCCTTTCTTCAGAAATCCATGCTGCTTTTAGCCAGATCGGTATCAAGTAATAGCTACCCTGTTCTGAAAGTTAGCCTTAAACATATTTTTTTTTTTAATTTCTTTTTAATTGGAATCCCTGTTATATCCTTATAGATTTCCCCATGCGACTTCAATAGGGTTTGTTTTTTTCCATTCTGAAATTTTGGGGTAGACAGTTGTTAAAAAAGCTGAATATTTTCTTCTTGAATATGGCTTCATTGCAACCAAGACTGAAGTGATTCCTCTATATAGACACATACAGTCTGTATAATCACAGTATGAATGGCTGGGATCATTCAGAACGAAAGAAAAAAAAACCAGTATAAATGCCACAGTATTTATTCACTATCAGCAAAAAATTACTTTTTACAAAGAGAACAAATTTGTCAATTATTTTTTTAAATAGACATTAATGTGTGCTTGATAAGAAACACTTCACCTATCTGTAAGAATAAAAGTGGCAGCTCTGTACTATTAGAGCTTATTTTACTTATGTTTCAGTTTCCATTTAGGATTTTCAGATATTAACTCCTGGAGTGCTGATGTTGTATGATGGGTGTCAGAAGCTAGCATTCCACTTTTATTTATTAAAATCAGAAAGGATAGAGATTGTATTACCTTTAAATATTAAACCACTGAAATACTGTTTCAGTGCAGATGTTTGTTATAAATTATTAACAATAAAAAATATCATTACACCTTCATCTTCTCAGATAAAATATTTTTTAAATAAAAAAATACTGTAATATTGTATGAAAAATAAGCTGGAAGCTGTATACCTTACTTTTCCATTTATTTTTCCTAATTTTAAAGGAACATCAAATGAAAGATGATGTGACACATTACTTGATCCATTCCTTTTTGGTTTGCAGGGATATTTCTAAATGTTCTTGCAAAGATTAACTACTGGCAGAGATGCCTTCTTCAGGAAGAAAAATTGCTGGACAATCCCATAAATATTAATTTACATTTTGAGACAAAATATTAATTATGGTAAAAATTCCTTTTTTGTATATAATCTTCACATTGCTCACAATGAATTACTCAGAGGGCTGGTCTTGGAAAAAATGTCAGTGTATTTGGAAGCTAATCAAAAAACTATAATCATGAAAAGAAGGAAAAGCATGAGAATATTTGCACAGATCTAATTTAAGAAAAAAATACATCTAAGCAGGGCACAAATACAGAACAGAAGCAAATCATGATATTGTTCAGTATGGCAATATTTAAAATAGATATATAAATATATCACCTTTTCAGACTAGATAAAAAAATTATAATATTTTAAAAAATAATTTTTAAAAGTTTTGAATGTTTTTCTATTTATTTCCCATCAGACTTAGAATTTTATAATTTGAATTAAAAAGGAATAACTAGCTTGCATTTCAAGGAAAATATTTAAAACATGAAGCAAATCACAAAATTACATTCTTATTTCCACTTAGACATATAAAAATGAAATATTTCTTTAATTTCTGAACTTGTTTGATTATTTTTCTGATTTCTTTTCTGCTCAATTAAAGAAGACTAACTCTCCTTTTATATGGAATACAGATTTAATTTTCAATGTGTAGCAGTGAAGTGAAAATAGGTAAATACATTCTGTCTAGCTCTGCACAGAAGGAAGAGTAAAATGTTGCCTCTTGCAAAACAGAACCCAATCAAAACTTTTTGTCTATAAAAATTTTATAATATAATGCAAGATACAGATCTGATATTATTTACAGGAATTAGTATTAAAAATTTGAAAGTTATCATTACTTTTCACTGGAGATGAGCGATAAACAGGCTTTTAGATAAACAGGGTTTTATGTTGACATACTATTGCACAAATAGTACAAACACCAGCTTCAAATATACTGAAAATTGGGAAGGCATTTATGCTGTAGAAAATTGCAAAAAAAAAAAAAAACTAACTATATTTATAGTAATGCTCTATAAATTTCTAACCACATGTTTTTCCCATTAGAAGATGTTAAAGTATTCGGTGAAATTAATTAAATTAATTATATACCTGTTACAGTTCTGCATTGTGCCAGGCAGACAAAGCACATGTGATTTTTTTGGACTGTAAGTGGGTTCCACAGCTGAGCTAGAGAAAAATTCAACTCTCTTTTTCTATTTACTGTAGACATAAGTAATTGCAATAGACAGAAGCAGACATACACCAGCACACATGCACATACAAAACTAAACATATTGGAACAGGAATGATACTGACTACATCAAATGATGTCTGACTGACATTGTTTATTGTTACATTAAATAGGGTACTGCAGAAGAGGTACAAATACAAATCACAGACATTTTTAGCATAAATTGAAAACTATAAGGGATTATTCTGATTAAAAGTCAAATTTAGACTCATAGCAAAAAAAAAAAAAAAGGAGTAGACTAAAATGGCCATATGGTTACCTATGACTATATTTCACTTAAATGCTCATGACATTTATTTACATTTTGGTGTCTGTTCAGATGCTTCTGTTACCATTTTGAAATCTGTACCTTAGAGGTCCTCAGAGTAATATTTTTGTCTTTGTTTAAATAGGTCAAAGATGCCTATCCTATGTATGAGAAACCTGGATGTTTCATTCAGTCTCAGGCAATTCACACTGCACAAATGTAAAGTTCTTAAGGTAAAGATTATTGTGGAAATGCTAAGAAACCTGTATATGGCTCTGAAAACGTATCATTTAGCGAGAATTAGGTTAACTAACTTTTATCCTTCCTTATTATGATTGGCTTCTTCAGATTAAGACAACAGTAAATGGAAATGACCAAGAAACATGCAATTATCTTAACTGCATTAATGGAATTAATTCTTAATTCTCTTATTAGGTCTTCTGGATTTGCTTAAATTTTGAAAATGATTGAAAAATATTCTTTATTTAGTTCAATATGCAGCTTAATGTATGTTCTTCAGAATCTCAGCAGTGAATGCCTACAAGTTCCCCCCTTGGTCCCTTCCCTCACTGTCTCTAACCAATTTCCAGAGTTCTTATAATCAAGTAAGCAGTCTCAGCAGACCCACAAAGCAAGTTAGTAGCTGTTCTATTACAATGTGCACACATCCTGGATTTACCATCTGGCTGATTCATATGGATCTCTTTTTTTTGTGTGTGTCTTTTCTACTGTATTGATATATAAAGTTGACTGCCTGGCATCAGTATTATTATCTTCTTGGTTTATTTATTGTGCATTTGATGCCATTTGCTTTAGCAAAAGTTCTTCAGACAACATACAATAGCTACAAAAAATCAAAAGACCTAGTGAGCACATTCCTAAGCAAATCTGAATTAACAGAAAGCCTGTCCAATGCTTGGTAGCATCATAAGTACTGCAGTTCCATACTATAGCACTCAATATATAGAAAGTTTCCTTTAGCTGGGTTTTGTTGGCTGCTTATTGAACCTGCAACTTAAAAAACATGCCCATTATATTAACCTATCTATGTTTTCCCTGAAGTTAAGTTTTGAGTACTTGCAAATGCGCCTCTTGTATGCAGTTTTTGTCTATTAACAGTGTAAGAAGTGATATTTCTGTTATTTGGAATGATGCAAGACCAAGATGTGCAGTGCATGTAGTTACTGAAACAAAATACAGAAGAGGGTAAAAAATACAAAATAGAAGAATTTAGAGAAATAATTTCTCAAATATTTAGTCAGAAAAAAAGAGGTTGAATAATACAGTAATATTGCACTTTTCATAAATACCTCCCTTTGAACAGGGCAGCTAAAATAAATCAAATGACAAAAGAACTTAGTTATGAATATAGATATGAAAGTTAGGAAGCCTGGGGTCCCCAGCCTGTCGTCAGCAGATGTAGCAGAACTCTCCTGAAGTCACACATTCCATGATGCTACTCTCCCAATTGTTCCCCCTGACGAAATGTCATGCAGCCATGAAGCTTTCCAAGGCCATATTTCAGACAACTTTGCAAAACTAGCAGTACTTTTCACCAGCATATTTTGATATTGACAAACAGGGATGCTTTTGGTTGGTTTGTTGGGTTTTTTTTGCACACACAAAAAAAACACCGAACAAAACAAACATCTTACAAAAAACAAACAAACAAAAAAACCCAAAAAAATCAACAAAAAAAAAAACCAAACAAAAAAACAATTATGGTTTGGTTTTGTGTTTTGTTTTTTTCTTTTTTCTCCTGTAACTTCCTGACCAAATCTAGCTATGAATAGATGCGTAGAACATGTTTTCTATACATTCTGAAGCTTGGAGGTTTGTCTTTGGTTTGTTTCTGTAGTGCCATTTTCAGATATAAATGCTTCTTTGAATTTCACAAGGATCTAAGAAGTATCAGAGATCCATTTTGTCCATTATCATGTATCTAGAAGAGATAAAGACCACATCCTTTAGCAGCACACGACAAAGGATAGCTATTACTTGTGATTATGTCTTACCGTAGCAATACTCTACAATGTTCATTAAGTCTGATAAGTGAATATAATTAATACCTGTACAAGCATCCCATACAATCTAATAATATTCATGACTTCTGTAGTTTCCTGGAAAGAGCTAACAAAACATACTCTCATTTTGAGTGGAAAACATTTCTTTCACTGGCTTCAAACTTTACTCCTTTTAATTTTAGTGTGCCACCTTCTTGTATTACAAGCTAAGGAATTCAGGAGCACCTGAAAAGCTCTCTAAAGCATGTATGTTTTGTTAACTACCTTCTTCACTACATAAATTTTGAAGATAATTTTTTCTGGAAATAGAGATGCATGTCTAATAAACTTCTGACAGTAGCGTGGGATATAATCGAAATTATAGTAAAAGATTTTGAAAAACATTGCATGACTTTTTTTTTTTTTTAAGGAATGTTCTCTCCTATTTTGAATGTAGTGATCATGCTTGTTTTCTAGAAAGCTGATGACACTTTTTGTTTGAAGAATTTAGTATAAGCCCCTAGGAAACTAACGCTTATGATACTACAAAGCTAGAAAACCTTGATTTAGAGCATCAAACTTAATTCAACTGGCCTAATATAAATTTTATTCATTTGACTACGATGCTGAACTGAACCAAATTGCTATCAGGTCCCATAGAAATCAACATGCCTATATGTGAATTTTTTAATAGCAAATACTATCATGCAAGCACAGAACTAGCATGTAAGGTTCTGGTTTTGTAATAAGCAGTCTGCTATTTGTAGCAACAAATACAGAGTTTTTCTACTGAATAATATAAATAAAGTGAATAAATCTATATTCAGATAGATACATTTTGAAGTACAAAACACTGAATTAAGATGGAAAGAGGAGAAAAAAGTAAAATAAAAGTGTAAGGAAAAGGGTTATGAAACTACATAAGAACATAAAAAAACATTGTCAGTGTTATACCAAATGCTTTAAGGAGCAATTTTCATTTATTTCAGAGTATTTCCAATTAAAGAAAATCCTTGGCATTAATTAGTTCTTCTAAAGGGAAGATAACTTCCAATACTTAAAGGGTTAGAATTAATCTTTCTTAAAGACAGAACATCCACCTGGCTGACATTAAATTACTCTATTGAACAGTTTTCAAAAGGAAAGAAATTTTTTAATAGGACTATGTTCTGCTGAAAATAATCAGATGAAGAAATTTACAAATTTTTTTTTTTTTTTGCAGTGATTTGAAATATAGAGTCGTAGAACCATAGAATAGTTAGGGTTGGAAAGGACCTTAAGATCGTCTAGTTCCAACCTCCCTGCCAGGGGCAGGGGCAGCTCCCACTAAACCATGACATCCAAGGCTCTGTCCAACTCGGCCTTGAAGACCACCAGCAATGGAGCATTCACAGCTTCCCTGGGCAACCCATTCCAGTGCCTCACCACCCTTACAGTAAAGAATTTCTCTCACATACCCAATCTAAACTTCTACTGTCTGTTTGAACCCGTCACCCCTTGTCCTCTCACTACAGTCCCTCATGAAGAGTCCCTCCTCACCATCCCTATAGGCCTCCTTCAGATACTGGGAAGCTGCTATGAGGTCTCCATCCAGCTTTCTCTTCTCCAGGCTGAACAGCCCCAACTTTCTCAGCCTATCTTCATATGGGAGATGCTCCAGTCCCCTGATCATCCTCGTGTCCCTGCTTTGGACTTGTTCCAACAGTTCCATCTCCTTTTTTTATGTTGAGGACACCAGAACTGCACACTACTCCAAGTGAGGTCTCACAAAAACAGAGTAGAGAGGCAGGATCACCTCCCTCAACCTCCTGGTCACACTCCGTATTATCTTTAATGTTATCTACCTTAAAATGCAGAGTAATCACACTGTATTTATACTCATGGCTATGTAAAATTGCTGTGCTGTTTTGTTGGTAATTAGAAATGTCAGTTTTCAAGCATTTTTAAATAGTAAATAGCCAGTAAATAGATTTTTATACAGGAACTGCAGTCTGTATCTTAAACATATATCAAAGGAGGTTAATATAATTTTTCAGTGAGGCTTTTCTTATTTGGTTTTAGGGTACCACCCTCTCAATGCTGTGAACTTCCCTTAGTGTGCAATACTTGAAGAGGAACTTGTGAAAACCATGCATTTGCCAGTTGCACACTTACAGATTACTTAATCCTATATAGTTTTATCATTGCACTGTGGTTTTCCAGTTCCGTTTCAGAAGCTACCACAAAAATCAGCTCCTAATTCAACTGCTAAATTTAGAGAAAAGACAAAAGGATGTGGAAATACAACTGTTACTAGGATGTGTACCCTCTGATGAAAAAAAGCAGAACTTATCCAAGGTTACTTGAACAGTAAAATGCTAGAACATGCCTTGAAAATAATTACAAAGAAGATGAGCTGCCTCATTGCTGGACACTGGTTTAGTATTTTTCCCTTCCAGATTTCCACATATCCGTAACAAAACTAGCAGAGAGCAAGCAAGCACATGCAGCAGCTAACTTAGAATTCTCAAAAGTCTATAAAGAAAAAAAAGCATTAGCACTGGGAAGGCAGATATGCTGAGGATGATCAAGCATGTCACCCAGACAGGAAATGGAAATTTCTTCTAAAAAAGAATTGCCATTATAAAATTCTAAAATTAACTATTCACTAGATAGGATAATTTTGATGACATACCCTCAAAGAGTGGCAGGAGATAGATATTTGAAATTCAGGATGAAGGATATTATCCTCTAATTTGAAGAGGAATGGTGTTTATGGGGTAATTTGACTTTTTGTTCGTTTTTTTTTTTTTTTTTTGTTTGTTCGTGTCATAGTTTAAGGCCCTCATGCAGTCCTGCTCACTCACTGCCCCCTCTTTCTTCCCCAGTACCAGGGGGATGGGGAGGAGAATTGAAAGAATGCAACTCCCATGGGGTAGGATAAAAACAGTTTAGTAACTAAAGTATAATACAAATCACTACTGTTACCACCAATAATAATAATGACAAGAGAAATACAAGGAAAGAGAATACAACAGATCTTCATCTGATACCAAGCCCAATCATGCAGTGTTCCCCTACCTTCTGGGTCTCTGCTCTCCTTTTTACATCCCGGGCATGATGTGCTGTGGTATTGAATACCTCGTTGCTCAGTTTGGGTGAAATGTCCTGTCCCTTCTTCCTCCCAGCCTCCTCCCAGCTTCCCCTCCTCCCTGGCAGAGCATGAAACTCAGAAAGTCCTTGGTCTGACCAAAACATTGCCAAGCAGTAACTGAAAACACTGGTGTTATCAGTGTTGCTCACAGGCCCAAAATCAAAAACACAACACTGCACCAGCTACCAAGGAGAAAAAAGACTGCTGCTGCTGAACTCACGACAGTTGGTTCGCTTGCTTCTGTTGTTTTTTTTTTCCTTTCTTTTTTGTCTTCTTTTTCCTCGACTGAAAACCTAGGTACAATGTATATAATCAGTATGTGATAATGGACACAAATTAAGTAGACTTTGCATTGGGCCCCATGTTATGTTTCTTATTACATTTATTAGGTTCATATGAGCTGCTAGTAATGAATTAGTCATTAAATAAATTCAGCCCATCCCTCTATTTTATCTTACTTCGTATGACATCCCACTTGATCAACTTGAATGTCTCATGCATTATAGTGTTCCAGTTTGAATGTGCATCAGTTAGGAAGATAAAATCCTCGTTCCCAGTACCTTCCATATTGTTGGGGTTCAAGGTCCTTGGACTCACGCAGTTGCTCTCTCACTCACTCCTGCCTCTTTCTTCCCCAGTTCCAGGGGGATGGGGAGGAGAATTGAAAGAATGCAGCTCCCACAGGTTGAGATAAGAACAGTTTAGTAACTAAGGTATAACACAAACCACTGCTGCTACCACCAGTAATTATAATGACAAGGCAAATACAAGGAAAGAATACAAGAGCTCACCAACTAACTTCCACCCAGCCTGACCAAGCAGTGCACCCCCATCACCTCATACCAAGTCCTGCATTGCACCCCCCCACCCTTCCAGGTCTTTGCCTTCTGTCTCTACATCCTGGGCATGACGTGCTGTGGTATGGAATGCCTCTTTGGTCAGTTTGAGTCAGGTGTCCTGTCTGCTTCCTCCCGGCTTCTTCCTGGCTTCCCCTCCTCCCTGGCAGAGCATGAAACTCGAAAAGTCCTTTGCCAGTCTAAACATTCTAAGCCATAACTATAAACACTGGTGTTATCAGCGCTGTTCCCAAGCTGAAAACCAAGACCACAGTGCTACACAGCTACTATGAAAAAGAGAAAAATTACTGCTGCTGCTGAACCCGTGACACATATATATATATTATATACTAATTACATAACATTTCCTGCTTCTTTGTTTAGATACAGCCCCAGCATATTACCTACGCTTATGGGTAAACTCTAAAATGTCTCACTGGGACATGCTTAAGTATCTTTTCTGTGAAGCAGACTCCTTTTCTTTGCCTTGTGAAAATTAATAAAGCAAAGTACGCTTGAAAGCTTCTGAATTCACACCGCAAATAGCAGGTCTCTGCACTTAAAACATGGCTTGTTGCTTCATCCTTCTTTTTGATTTCTGCCTCTCTTCCTGGTGGACATTAACACTACACTCCTTAATATGAAAAACAGGAGGAATAGCTCCAGTTTAGCAGGAAGGGCTCAAGTTTAGCCTGATAAAGGCAGGCAACTTCTTCACTAGCTGAATTACAGATTGCAAATGGCAGACACTTCACTATAATCCAAATTTAGTTCTGTAATTAATAAAGCATGTCTTTGATGCCGACTATTTCAAATCATAATCTTAATATTTGGCCTTAAGGAAAAATAATTTCTAATACATGGACAAGCATATTTCCAGAAAAGTATATTCAGTAATATCAGCAACTGACTAGGTTTTTTTAAAATGTCTAAGACAATATTTTCTTAAAGAGAAGAAGATTAAACTAGATGGTAGTATGAAACTTCATAAATGGACAAATTTCTCACCTAAAGATACAGTGAACATAATGTGTAAAGGGCACAACTAAAAAAATAATGTAGCATAAAAAATGTGAATCTAAGCTTCGATACAAACTTTACTTTGTGTTTGGATGCTGAGGAATTTGAAAAATAATTTTCTTTCATATACTGCATCCATATCAGAATGAAAATAGAAACCCTCCCTTTTTGTTGCTCTAATTTTCCTTCACATTTTGTTAGGACTAGAAACTCAACTGAGCATTTTACTACACAGTTTTAGTTACTCGCATGAAGGTGTCAGATGCAGTCTAAAAAATGGTAAAAGTATTAACATTTGCCATTATTATTCTTGTGATAACCATTTTACTGAAAAGGCAACACATCACACCACGTACTAGCCTGTCACTGTCACACAAGATGCAGAAAAAAATATGCTTATGCAGCTTCTAAGGTAAAAATTTCTAACTGTGAGACAGCATCACCAGTAAAATTTAAGGAATAAACTAGTCTCCTATCTAGTTACCTGTGTTGTTTTTTTTTCTATTTTACCTTTTTTTTTTTTATCTATTGCCTGAGATCTAGAGTATTTGTCATAAAGCCTATACAGATAGATGACTCAATGCATCTGTATTTTTGCCAGAAACTGTCACTTATTAAGCAATTCTTTTCACTTTTCTGTTGATTCCAAGTAAAAAAGATACTTAATTTTATGTCCAATACTCTTAATTTTAGTATGCTAACTTGATAATTTAGGTTTAAGATATATTAAGAGAAATCTTAACTTATTTTATGAAAAAGTAATAATGTAGATTAAATGACATTTATTTCAGTGGGCACCACACAGGACTTAAGGTGATGGATTTTTATTCATTTCATTTTAGAAATACCATTCAGTTTGTATTTAATAAAATGAGGAACATATGCTTAAAAACAGGTAGATTAAAATAGATACTCTTCAGATTAGCACTGAATGTTGATGTTTTAAATTCAGTTCAGGAATACTCAGTTAAATGAAACATATTCCAAAAGTTCACAGTATCTTTGCTTTCCAGAGGTCATTAAAAATAAAAGACGTAATTTGCTAAAAAAAATAGCTACCAGTTCATGCTGATTATACTAAAGATATAGTAGGTTGGCTCCCCAGCAGTGCTAGTGAGCAGCTGTCACGTCCACAGCTCAGCCATCTATAGCAGGGTGAGCTAGCCAGCTGCCGTGGGTCTTCCCGAGGACTGCTTGTTCAGCTTTCCCGTGGGGCAAAGGCAAAGACTGGAGGGGAAGGCTGGCACTCAAACACTGGAAGACTGTGACGTAACTCGGATCTTCCCGGGTTGGAATTTTCTGTCGCTTGGTCCATGAGTTTTGAGCTAGGGCTCTGATGATGGCACGGGCAAGCCTGTCGGTGTGTGTCCTGGCACCAGTGATGCCATGCAGTGTCAGGCTCTTGCTTGTTGTTTTGTTTTTTTTTTTTTCAATTGCTGAGGCGGCTAGCTCAAGAGAGGACACCTTCAGAGCCTGATCGGGGGAGGACTCGAGGAGTTTCAACTCAAGAGCAGCAACATACACCAAGGGAGACTCAAGTCCTTGACAGGACTTGCCCAGGAGCTGGCAGCCCAGCTGACTCAAGCAGCTGACTCCGAGGGGGCGGTGCCAGGAGGAGCGACACCAGCCCCGCATAATTGAAAACCTGCCCCAGGGAGCACGAACAGCGAGGAGCACAGCGACCAGGGCAGGCAAATAGGGCGGGTAAACAAGGTGAGTTCCAGGCAGTTTGCGCAGCAGTTTGTGTGAGCAAGCGAGTGGGATGGTGAGCATTTGCTGTATGATCAGAGTCCAGACTGGAAGTTCTGCTCTGGCTGCCCCGGTGGTGGCCAGTGTAGGCACCCAGACAGAGCTGATGAGAGGGAGGATGCAGCACAGAGCTCGGGATGTAGAAGGCACCAGCATTGGTCTGGTGAGGCGAGGGTGCACGATGGGCAGGCTGCACTTGTTGCTCCCTGATGGAGGTCCTCCTGCAGCAGGTGGCTGAGCTGCAGGATACTGTTACTATGCTGAAAGATGTCAGGGAAGCTGGAGGAAGCAGCACTGCTTGCTCCAGGACCTGTCTGTGCAGGGGCCTCAACTGTCTACTGTCAGTCATGCAGGAAAGGAGGCCGCTAACCCAAGAAACTGGGAAACAGTAACAAACAAACAAACAAAAAAAAAAAACAAAAAAAAAAAAACAAAAAAAAAAAACAAAATAA
>JASSUY010006000.1:0-12914 GCA_032466535.1 Forpus xanthops | reverse complement strand
TAAAAATCCATAACACAGTGCTACACCAGCTACTGCTTAAAGAAAAATGACTGCTGCTGCTGAACCCATGACAATTGTATAGCTCATATATGTTTGACCGTTGTACCCTACTGACAACTTTTCAATGTGTAAAGAAGTAATTTTTCACTGTTCTTAGTAATGTTAAATCCAACCTATAGTATGTTGCTCACCATACGTGCAAGCTTTTGCTGAAGTGATGCAAAGAAGTAGCAAGTATTTGTGATAGTTGACACTGTCTCTGAAAGCCACACTGAATACTGAGTGAAATGCAGATTTATTAAAATTTAAAATAAAATTAAAAACCCACTCTTGAAGTAAAATATAATGTTTCATACAGACACTTCGTATAAGAAGAAATTACTTTTCCTTCATGGAAAATTAAGGCTTTTTTTTCTTCCTATTAGCATTTCAATTGAAAACATTTCCACTCATTTCCTTCTTAATGGAAGTATATAAATAGCATTAGCCTTTAAATATTGTTTTTTTTTTTTTAAGGGAAAAAAGATTCTTTTATATTAAGAACCTTAATAAAGTCTTTAAATAGGAGTGATAAAAAGTGCAAATCACTCAAATTACTTGTGTCAATTCAGCAAATATACATTGATTATTATATTGGTTCATATTTATGGCCCAGAATGGTCCTTATCACTTTTTATTGGTTGTCACTTTAAATAGAAAACTCCTGCATACAGTGTAACACCTTTTCTTAACCTGAAATGGTGTGGCTCTACCAAAAAAAAATATTTCTTGAAGGATTTTGAGTATTAAAAGCATATGTTTTCAAAAGAAAATTCAGTACTGCAAGAAGAGAAAATTACCTGATATCAAGAAGGTCCAAATGGAGCCTAAGTTGCATATCTAGATAACTGATCACAGTACTTCTAGTGAAAATTTCTGTAAGCATTTGTTGAATGTTATCAGTATGTATACACCTGAAATGTAAAGACATCTGATTTGCTAGAATATCTGATTAGTGGCTAGTCAGGATAAGAAACAAATATAAAGTAGGGAATAAAAAAAAAGAAATAAAAGAAAGCAAACAAATGAAAATCCAATCAAAACCAAAATGCAGGGAGCACTTGAATGAAGAAATTCTCATGAACAGGAATCATTAGGGACAACAAAGAAGACTCTAAGTCTCAGGCCATTTACTGTTGGGCCGTTAAAGGAACTCAGACACAGTCTTGTAGAAGTTGCCCCAGAACTTTGCAAGTGGTAAGAAGGGGGGAGAACAGACTGCCATGTGTCTTACGGAAAACAGCAAATATAGTACACATTCAGCTAATCTGAAGTTCTTGTGCCTACTGCATTTCTGCTATTTGTAGCTGAACTAGAATCAATTTCTACTTAAAAATTAGACACTGGCTATTAGACTTGTCAGTATCACATGGTACCATCAGACATTTTATTTACATAGTACAAGCAGAAGAACCAGTCCAGCTGGTGAACCTTTGCAGGTGAGCAAATGTAGCAGTTCAGTCAGGACATCAATCTTTATTCTAGAATGAATGGCTTTTTGCCATCCTTCTTCATTTCTGCATAATAATAAATGTAGTTAGCTTTTTTTTTTTCCTGGAATTATCTGGTCTAACTTTGTCTTTTGTACATTTTTCAAAACTTGTTTTCATAGCTTCATCTCTTCAATCAAAATTCATAAATTTGTATTAATTTATTCTTTAGTAATCTTCTATCTCCAGTATGGTGGAGAAAAAAAAACAGGAGAGGGCAGAGCTGTGCCCCTTTGATATTTTAGTGAAAAGTAAGTCTAACAAAAATAAAAGATTAACTTTTAAATAAATACCACCTTCTTAAATTATAGAATCATAGAACAAATATTTTCATAAAAGTTATTTAAAGATACCAATTTATTTGCATTCAGCCTTCACCAAAACACAAAAAAATACCCAGCTCCTTGCAGGGACCTTAAGACCCTGCTTAATAACAATTATCCTTTCTTCAATAGCAGGGAATGGAAAAGCAGGAGAAAGATTTTATTTCAGTTTCTGCCTTCTCTCTGCTCCGCTTTTGGCATTGCTCCTCGCTGTCCTTGAGATACTTCTACACTAAATCCAAGTTGCCATATACATAAGAGGAGACTAAGAGCTACAGTTAGTGGCACAAATACTGAATGAAATTAGAGGCTTACTAGACAGCTTACTGCAAGGTGTCAGAGAAGGAACATAAATTGCCCTTTTCCGCACCTGGAGCAAAGTACCCACCTATGCCTATATATTGTTTTAAAGAAAGATAGTTGAAACACCAATCTAGGGAGCAAGTTAATAAGTAATAGAAATGATGAGAGTGCAGTGTACTTTTTACTTTTAGCATGCATTTTCTTTAGTAGATATAGTTTAAGAAACTCATTATGCTTTTTCATTTTCTGCATTTCCATACTAGTCATACTAGTCCTGCTACAAATGTTTCAGAACATTAAAACACCTGGTGTTATTGCAGTGCTTTTTGAGGCATCATAATTGCAATATCATTACTGCTGCTGGCTATGCAAAAAAACCAGTCAGTTATTTAAATAGTTCAGACTTAATGCTGGTTGATACGAATTAGTACAGATGCAAAGATTGCCAAGAACTTAGATGCCAAACAGAGCAGATGATTATGTTCTCCATTCTGCCTTTTTGTCAGTTCAAATATATTCAGGGTTTACCAGTCCAGCTGGGCATTACATTAAATGTAATTCAGTGGAATACTGAGATTTCTACCTCTCCCTTGAATGTTTGGAATTGGCTAATGCGTTAAAAAAATTTAGATGGATGCTGACAGAAAGAGAAAGGAATCTCATAAGATGATCATAGGCTCAAAATATTCATTTTTGACATTCCTAATGAAAGGAAACAAAGATATTTATTTCATGCAATTTAGAATGAGAGGAGGAATGAGGGAGGGAAATGGAGGCAGGAGGAAACAAAGGGAAGGAGAAGGGAAAGATCAAGCAAGGAAGGAACCTTTTATTTTCTCTTCTAGGATATTTTATGGCATTTAAGTACATACGGGGTTATATTTTGGCACGTTGATGTCTATTATGCAAAAAAGGAGTTCATGATTCCTTTCTTACCTTTCAGTACAACATTATTTACAAAGCATTTTCTAGATATTGTAGAAGTGTTGAGAGGTCAGTGCTGAATAAGCAAGATTTTTCATTCCCTTGATCCATATTAAAGAGGTCAAGAATTTTCATAAACAAATATTTATAGTGAAGGCCATTAATGAAAGATTTGAGACTGATTGGATTTTGGAATAGTGATATTAATCTTTATCTGCAAACACTGACCATTATAATGATCATTATTTCAGCACCTCTCTTCTCCCTCAGCTCACACAACTGAAACAAACTCTTCAAAGTTTGTTTTGGTTTGTTTGCTTTTTGATGGATTCCACTCTTCTGCTCTTCTTTCCCAGTCTGGGTTAGGGTTTGTTTTTTTTTTCATATATTCTTTTCTCCTTTTCATATTATAAACTTTTTTCTTTATTTTTATTTCATGACTCATTCCTGTTCTACTTCTTAAGTCCTTATTCTGTAATATGTGCACTTTCAGATAATATCCCCACTAGAAACGGGAGCACTAAGAAAGGAAAGACTAATGAAAAAGAACTACACCAATACCCAGTACCATGACCAACAAAAAAAAAAAAAACAAAACCAACAACCAACCAACCAAAAAAAGCAAAACCGAACAAAACAACCAAAATAAACAAAAAAATCAAAACAAAACATCGCGAAAAAAAGGAACCAATATTAATGAAAACAGTAACCAGGCAGGCAGAGCTCACATGTCTTTCTTTCTTCTCTTCTTTTCCATTATTTTTTCATTTACAAGGTATTTTACATAGCTTTCCTTAGGCAATTTTTTTCCCCAGATGCATTAAGAATCACCTCTGTAACATCTTTTCTTTTTTTTTTTTTTTTTTTTTTTTTTTTCCCCTCACTGAAGAGATTAACATCTTTGGCCTCTAGAGAAGAATTGCCCTTCACTTCCAAACCCCTGAAGTCCTTGTGGTAATGTATTTTACATAGTTTACTTGTCTTTCTTTTGAGGTCAAGTTATCTACATTAAACTGCAGTTGATGCAGCTCCAATGTGAGAATGTGTAACAAGGGCAAGGAATGGAACAGGATTTCAGCTGGGGAGATGCATGTTCTTCAGCTGCTACACAGCAACACTGCTTCTTCTTTCTCTTACCACTGCTCCTAAGCTTGATTCATGCAGGTAAGGAGCTGAAGAGGTTGTGGTATTTGTAAAACACTTGTTAGAGCTTTGAGCAGGGTGTGGAAGATGTGTAATTCTAGGCACTCTGACTTCCCTGGTAAATACATGAAGTTCTATTTGTATTGTTCTCTTGTTAACGCAAAACTTTTACCTATGCATGCAACGTGTGCTAGACACGTTATGCAACGTACTTTTTTGTTGAGCACCTAAACCAGATCTGGATGAGCTAGGGGAAGTGGAAGAATCAGCCTAAAGAAAAGGGAATAGAATTCTGCATGGGTAGATCTAGTCTGCTTCTCATTTGTGATTTGTACCCGTATTCAAGTCTATTAAAGTTGCAGGACCATGGGTCACCGGACAAGAGTCATCTTGCAGGTACATCAAACACCATATCTTTTTCTAATGCCAACATGTGAAATCTCTAATACTAATGTCACACATCACTGGTTTCCACTCACAAGTCAATCCATGGACCCAAAGAATGGAAAACTACAAAGGTGTTGGTAATTTGTAGGGAGGTAAAAGGTGTCAAGAAAATCAATTCACTTGTTCTTTGGTGGCAAATAAAACCAGTGATATTCATTTCTTATAAAAATCCTCCAATTGCCCTACTCCAGAATAACTTATTCTTGGCAGACTGAATTTTTATGTTTCAATTTATATCCCTTATCCTACTGTTATAATGTAAAGCATGCCTTCTGTACTAGGCACAGTGTGGACAGCGCAATATAAATTAGACTGATAGTACAGAAAATTTTAGTCACTGATATATATTGACAACATATTATATTAATTTTTAAATGGTTCATATATTTTTCTACTTTCTATCTCTATTATATTGGTGAATTAATAATTTTTTTTCCTGGTTCCTGTTTTGTTTCTTTTTTTTCTGTTGTTTCCCCCACACACACACAGTCCTCATATAAGTCCAAGTTATTTTCTCTGCTTTCTCAACTTTTATTATTTTATTTTTTTAAATTGTTTTTCTTCTGATCTCTTAATCAGGTATACACCAGGAAGTTATAGATATGAAGCTGGAAATAGGTATCTAGTATATTTACTCCTCTCTGACGTGATTCCACATAGGATGGAGGTATTCTATGACAGGAGAAGAGTTTTAAAATAAATGTAGGAAGTACTAAAGAAGGTGTGGGGAATGAAGTCAGTAAGACTTACATGCAGAACAGTTTGGGAATGAGCTCTGAGGCCTCGGTGCATTGACAAGCCATGGGGTGATGAGTTGGGGCATTGAAGGGAAGGGAGTTGTAGGAGTTGTGTGAGGGTCTGCAGTATTGTGATTGGACTATTTACCAGGAGAGTTTTGCAAGGGCCAATGAGATTGAACACTGTATGTATGTGCAGGTTGGGAAAGTACTGAACAAGGGGACAAAAAGGGCTTGGATGTAATAAAGTAGGATTTGAGTCTCTGCATCAACTTGAATCCGTGTCGTGAAATGCCACAATAAGGAACAAAAAGACCCAAAGGGAGGTGGAGATAGGACTACATTTGAACATGGATTACTTATAAAATTAATATATCAGATGTTCTATTATATAACTATTGGCCAACTAGCAAATTCCAGGACCTTAGAGAACTTGCATATTTGATTCATTGTTTGCTGCCACACAGTTATTTAGTGTGTCTGTAATAGTGTACCATTTTGATTTTGAGGACTGGGAATTTTATGGTCTTCTAATGTTCACCTGTGATGATAGAGAGAAAAAATTATTGTAACATTCTTAAAATTAAGACCTACATTTATTTAGCTTTAATTTTTCTGTATATTTAATCTCACTTTTTGAGAGGCTGTTAAAATTTGCTTACGTTTGGTCAAACGTTGGCACTCACTATGTCATTCACTATGTCATAAAAGTCAACATTCAGTATGTCATAAAAAAGTCATTGTTCTCTGCATGTTTGCATTGGTAAGATATACCTCCAAAGCATAGATTATTGTCTGACTCTCTACCATGGGACAAGACTGATCTGTGATGCAATCCACCTTCATATTCCTTGAGACCATATCCTAATTCCATGAAAGATGACTTCCAATTACACCATGTCTAGTCCCTGCCTATCTCTCCAAAGAAGACCAAAGTGCATAAACAGTTAGTGCACTTCGATACTCAGGATGGAAAGTGAGAGGAGCTCCATAAATCACGCCCCCTCTGAGGGAAGGACATGCGCAGAGTGTTCCTCTTGGAACTCAGCTCTTGGGGCATCCTATGTAGAGATTCCATCCACAGTGTAAATTCAAACATTGTGAAAAAGGGTAATGAATTTGTTGTCATTATTTTTCTTTTTTTTAGAACATTTTGTACTATTAAAACCACTCGATACATTATGCATTTTGTAACAGATTCATGAGAAAACGAACTGTTCAGTTAGGAAATATTTTAAGGAGTTGTATCTCTTGGCTGATTGCTTGCTTTTTTTTTCCGCTAGGTTATACTAAGGTGCTTTATGGGTTTTGGTCTTTTCATATACCTGAGTAGGTCTTCATTTATTTACAAGGTGGGCATCTAGACATCAGTCAGAACAATTCATTTAGCTAAATAAATAGGTGTCAAATACCATTCAGGCACCCTATTGCACCTGAATTACACATAAGGAAAGAGAATGAAGTTCTTCTGTTTGTAGGATAGAATAAAAAAAAAGAAACAGATTCCCATTTGACATCTATAGTGTCTTTTCAATACCAGCTAAATTAAATTGAAGGGAAGTGAATCAAATACAATATTGAAGATGAAATTATCACAGAAAAATGAGTTTTCATAGAAAGTCAGAGTGAAGGCTAAAGTACTCACTGGGGAGATAGTCTACAAATTAATTCAAATGTAGTCAGATTGAAAAGAGCAGTATATACATTTTGAAATGTTATAGTACTATCAAAGTACACTTTCCTATTCCTTCTGGAATGTCCCAGATATCTCTGCTACTGCCTTCAGAGTATGATGGTAGATGGAAAGAAGGAATAGAAGAGTAATTTCCATTGATATTTACAGTTTGCTGCTTAATACAACCCTCCACAACAGCTGACTTATTGATAATAAATCTGGTTAGAATTAAAATAAAAACAACAACAACAAAACAACAAATCATAAAATTCATTAATGTGGGAGTGCTAAAAAGTGTACATGTGTAATGATATAAACATTTGGATAAGTTCAAGCATTTTGTTCAACCAAAACAGAAAAATTAAAATACGTCATTTGATATTGCTTCTTCTTTTTATATACTTTGTTTTACCTATGGGATAGTAAATAGATCAATATTATGCAAAAAATAAGCTTATTTAAAAAAAAAATTAAATTACACAATGCAGCAAATTTTCTGTGATTTTAGGTTCAACATTTAATTATTGCAGATGATGGATGACATTGGAGTGATAGCTTCAGTGAAGTTATAGGTTGCCTGTCAAAACTAAAGAACTGTCGAGAAAATAATGTGTCAGAAAATAAGTCTGTCTAACCTAGTAGTTTTCTTCTTCCAGTACATGTTGATTTTTTTGAAAATAATGAAAACGGCAAGTAGCCCACAAGTAATAATTCTCCTGATACTGCATCCCAGCCTCCAGCAGGCTGAGAATTTGGTTCTACCCCAGCTTGAGAATCCGTGTTTCAACTTTCTTTGCTTGAAAGTATGAAATTGGCCCTGCAGTAATGACTAATACACTAAAGATTCAAGAAGCATGAAAAAATAAAAATTCATTTGAATTTGCATTGTGGGAATTAGGAGTAACTTTTATGGAAGAAAAGTGTGAAAAAGTTATATCTATCTTTACAGTTTTATTTGTATCCTTAGACTGACAGAGTATTACTGTCAAGTAGTTATTTTCATTTGTGTCTTTTAAAGATCTTGGAGATCTGAAATGAGGACCAGGCAAGGATTATTTGGTATACACTTTATTATGTTAAGAAGTAATATGATTTCCACCCCTGGTGTAGTTATGAAAAAATCACAGCTGACTGGATTAATAAATTGCTATTAAGTATGAATTCAGTGATCTCACTTCTGATTTCTTTCTACTTCCTTTTCTTGTTTTGTTTGGTACTTTTATGCTGCCTGGCTTACGAAGTAACAGAAGCGATGAGGCCTCATTAACTGCAGTAACATGGAGCCTTGTGTCACAATGACTGTTACAGTCTTACAACTGTGTTATGGATAGCAGTTCTTTTTCTGTTAAAAAAATGCTCACAGAAGCGCAAGATTTTACAGTATCAACTAAAAATAGAAAAAGAAATTTTATAAGTAATAAACTCTTTTTCCTGGACTCTACCCAACAGATATGACAATTGCAACAAACAAGATTCTTTTACAGTACAATAAGGAACTAATATTCATGGCACTCTACTATTGATTTGCTAAGGTGAGTAACTCCAGAGAGGACACCTTCAGCACTGGAGTGTGGGGAAATCATAGTACCCTGAATGCCAGGAGCCACCAAGGAAGCCTCCTTGTCAGGACTTGCCCAGGGCTGCAGCTCTACTGATGCAACAGCTGGCTCATAGTGGACAGTGCCGAGAGGGACAGTATCACTCCTGAGTGGATAGAAGACTGCCCTTGGGAGTGTGAGCATCCGAAGCACATCACATCAGGGCAAGAAGGCAGTGACCAAGAGCCCCGTAGGCTTCAGAGTTGAACTTAACCAGTGATCACTGAGAAAGTGCTCTAGAAGGAATCCTCTCAGCAGAAAACACAGAAAATTAAGTCCTCTATGCTGCCCAGAAGGATATGGCAACCCAGACAGAGGTCGCTCATATACATGTAACTGCCTAGGCATCTAGCTGTAGTGAGTGCCACAGCCTGTTGGTGCTGTTAAATGATGATTGTGTGAGATGTCAGCATGTTGATGATTTGCTCTGCATGGTGGCAGAGCTATTGGAAGAAATGGAACAGCTACAGAACATAAGAGAATCTGAGGAGGAGCTTGACTGGTGGACCCACACTCTACCATCCCTGAGAGAAGCAAGCCAGCCAGAAACAAAAACCAAAACAAAAGAACTTTATAATACATTATCTTTTTGCCATCAGGCAGATGAAAAGGACCTAGGAGACAAGGGAGGCTGGTGACAGGTCACTCCTCAGCTAAGATGACGTATTACCCCCCCCAAGCTCATGTCACCTTCCTAACTGCCTCTTTTACAACAGATTGGAGGCCCTGGTACTTCAAGATCAGGAAAGTGAGGAAGCTGATAATAAGGGATCATACAGGTCAGAAGAGTTGTCACAGCAGTTTTATGACCAGCTGTACTAGAAAAAAACCCAGAAGAGTGGCTGTGATTGGTGACTCTACCCTAGGGGGAACAGAGAACCCGTATGTTGGCTGAAGCAGACTCACAGGGGAGTCTGCTGCCTCCCTGGGGCCTGGATAAGGGGCCTCACCAGAAAACTTGCTCATCTTGTATGGCCCTGCAACTACTATCCTTTATTAGTTTTCCAGGGGGACAATAAGCAAATCTCTTCAAGAAGCCTGAGGAGACTCAAGAAGGACTTTAGGGCCTTTGGGATGACTGGTTCAGAGTTTGAAAGCCCAAGTAGTGCTCTTGTCCCTCCTGCTGATCACAATCAGTGACAATGGTTACATCAGAAAAATGTCAGTAATTAATTCCTTGCTCCGTGACTGGTGTCGGTGCCAGAGTTTTGGGATTTTTGACCATGGGTCAGTCTATACAGCGCCTGGCCGGCTGGCAGCAGATGAGGCATACCTGTTCCAAAAGGGGAAAAAGATTCTAGCCCAGGAGCTAGCATGGTTTATACAGAAGTCTTTAAACTAGGTTTGAAGTGGGAATGGGACAGCACCAGGATCACTAGAAATAAGCCACAGGGTAGCATGCTGCTGTTGGAGTCCAGATCCATAGGGCAACTTAAATGCATTTATGCCAACTCCCTCAACATGAGCAACAAGCAGGAAGAGCTGAAAGTCATTGTGCAGCAGGGAAATCATAACATAATCTTCATCACAGAAACATGGTGGAATTATTTGCATGTCTGAAGTGCTGCAGTGGATGGCTACAAGCTCTGTAGAAGACATAGGTAACGAAAAAGAGGTGGGGGGGGATGTTGCTTTGTATGTTAATGAATGCATCAACTGCCTTGAACTCAATGCTCATAATCAAGTGCATTAAACATTATAGAGAAAACAGCTAATACTTCTAGAAAAGACAGTGACTGTTCCACAGATTCTTGCAATTCAGGGAGGGGTTTCAGACTCAGTGCAGCTGACCCTGAATCCTGTCAGTTCAAAATACGGCTTGCCAAGAGGCATTTTTTAATAAAGCAGGAATTGTATGTTTTAATTATATGTTAGTGTCAGAAATGCCCTTTGTACCAGGAGCTCTGCATGGGCACTGATTCAGTGAGATGAAAATGTTAAATACTAATTTTAAGGGCAAACCTCAAAGCAGATCCATCCCAGTACTGAAAAAAATGCGAAAAATAACACGCCAACCTAAGGAAAGTAAATTACTCCTACAAGAAAATTTTGGAAAGAATGAAAAATATATGGATTCCCATCGAAATTTATCTCAGATAGAGTAAAAACTCATCAAAGTAAATAATTTCCTGGTAAAAACTTTGCAGGTTGAAAAGCCAGAATGTTCAAGAAAAGCAAAGTTTTAAAATGAATATTCCAATTGGCTCACTTTAGGAGAAATTGTAGATAGAATTATTGTGGCCTTTTTTGGCAGAAAATAAGCTCTTCAAGTTTAAGCATCTAGCCCCAAAGCTTGATGAAATCATCCTGAATTCTTTGTATGACTTTAAATGTGTATTAAATCTAGAAAAGTAGAATGATATTGCTCAAGCACAGATGAGTGTGAAAAGAGAGCTGAACATATAAATTTACAAGATAAGGTCAAGAGGCGTGGAGTCTGAAGTTGAATGTGGTGAGCTAATCAAACTGAAGAATAAAAATGTAGGCTACATCTGTCTTAATGTAGGCATCTACAATTTAGATGTCTGCATCTGACCAAGTCACCATGATCCACATTTATAATCCTGATGCTCTAAGCACTTCTCAGAAAGCAATTTGCATTATCCGAAGTCAAGCAAAATATCCCACAGGGAAAAAGGACACAAACAAAACCAAACAAAAAAACAAGCCCCAAACCCTAAAAACTCCCATACAAACAAACAAAGCCAACCCAAACCACAAGCAAAACAAAACAAAGCTAACAAGCAAACAAAACCCCAAATAAACAAACGAAAAAAATGCAACAAAAATAAAGCCTCGACCAAGAACCTTTAGAAAAGCATTTGTTCATACTGTGCTTTTTAAAATATTGATATATGGAGTATCTTAATGCTCATTTTGACCGTATTTCTGTTGAACATCTATCCCTCTGTTCATATTGGAAAAGTAGAATTATTTTTATTACCCAGTGGACACTACCATAAGTTATACATCAAAAGATTGTTTAATATGACCTACAGTTTGTCAGAAAAAGGTAATAGAATGAGGAATACAACAGCAGGGATATGCCAAAAGCGAAAAATAAGATAGAAGGTGACTTACAATCTTTCTAGTTTATTTTAAATACTAATTATCCCTAAAGTTACATATAGAAGCCCACAAGAAACTAAGTTTCAAATTCAGGGCATTGTTTTGTTTTTAAATATATATATGTGTGCGTATGTATACTTATTTACAATATAAAATGACATATATATTTCAAAGAATCCTTTTAAATACACAAAAATTTCACAAAATAATTCTCTTCAGACAAGAATCATGACATCACGCCTGAATTACCTACCACAGTAATACTGTGCTTAGAAGATACATTTACTGATGTGTCGTAAAAAGACAATTCTAATGCTGTTTTTTCCTTATGATTACTTCAAAAGCCTGCCTTACTATGATCCTACATAGAATCATATAACCATAGAATAGTTAGGGCTGGAAAGGACCACAAGATCATCTAGTTCCAACCCCCTGCCATGGGCAGGGACACCTCCCACTAAACCATGCAACCCAAGGCTCTGTCCGACCCAGCTTTGAACACCGCCAGCGATGAAACATTCACAACTTCCCTGGGCAACCCATTTCACTGCCTCACCACCCTTACACTAAAGAATTTCTTCCTCAGATCCAATCTAAACTTCACCTGTTTAAGTTTGAACCATTACCCCTTGTGCTTTCACTACAGTCCCTAATGAAGAGTCCCTCCCCAGCATCCTTATAGGCTCCCTTCAGATACTGGAAGGCTGCTATGTGTTCTCCATGCAGCTTTCTCTTCTCCAGGCTTACTTTTTTTATGATGTAAGAAGTTGCTTACAGAAAAATTATATTTGAGGTGAAATTTTTAAACATAATGAGTGACTTTACAATGAATGAAATATAACAGAACTGACAAAAAATTAAGAGTTAATGTTTTTTATATCTATGGATTTTGTGTCAGGTGCTCCATCCATTGTTAATAAAGTTTATTTCATACCTTAAAATAAGGCTGCCTTGTTCTGTGTTACCAGCTTGGCTTAAACCATGACAAAGGCTAAATAAATGTCCAAGAATTTTTGCACTTCTTATTAATGGTCAAAATATTGCTCATTCATTATCCTTTTCAGTACTGATGTTTGTTGCTGGGAAATAAGATAAAATTTTTCACTACTGAGTTTTTTTTTTTTAATTTCATTTTTGATGATGCAAAATTATTATATATAATAAAA